>JAITYT010000085.1:200604-217626 GCA_025433975.1 Liostenogaster flavolineata | reverse complement strand
AGAGAGAGAGAGAGAGAGAGAGAGAGAGAGAGAGAGAGTTCTCAAACGGTGTATTCATTCTGCCAGATTATTCAAATGGACAAGTAAGGCTTCGACCTGCCGTGTCGATGTAAAGGGGATTAAGGGCCTTGAAACGAGGCGGGCGAATGATCCAGAAGGACGACGCGACGACGACGACGACGGACTGTTCGAGGTCAAGGACCGAAAGGAGACGTAGAACGAAAGGATCGCAAGCGAATGGCAAACGCGTGCATTGGGCTTGCCTTTGCGCGCCATCGAGTCGAACCGCTTCTTCTTCTTCTTCTACTTCTTCTTCCTCCTTGGATTTTATGCGGAAGATTAACGGCTTTTGGCTGGGCAAAAGCACATCGACCTCTCCAAAAGGAGTGGAAAAAAGCGAATGGCGAATGGAGGGAGGACGTGTGGTGAAGCGCGAGCGAACGACCGCGAAAAAAGAAAGAGAAAAAATACAATCCAGCAGTAATATTATTAAGACACGCAACTGACATCGTTTGATGTCTTTAGGATCACGATGCTCTGAACGCAACGATTTAATTACACGAGAGACGATTGCTATGGCAACTCGCCCATCCTCTTCTTAATCACGCGAATACATTATAAAATGAATCGAATGACTCGAAGGCCCTATGCGCAACGAGTGACATAAATGACAATAAAATAGTGACCATTAAATTTTTGTCTCGATTTTACATGCACTGACCTTTATTAACACGTTGATTGCCACGCCAAATTCTCATATGTTTTGCACGGGTTCTAAACGTGTAATATAATAATTATAATAATAATTATAATTATCCATAAAGCGTTTATCGTACTATTGGTCATTCTCTAATTAGCAATGGTATTCAAATTTCGTTAACTAATGACACTCATTCCATTTTTACAAATCGTAAACATTGATGGCCGCCACCAATGACAAAGCAATCGCATATAACCACCATGTTAAATATAATATCGAATAAAAAGAAATTCTAAGAATTAATTGGAAGTTGATATCTGGAAAAAGACTCTACTTCGATAACTAAAACTGATTCAAACAATAAGAGTGACTACTACCGAAATCATCGCCTGTTTCGCAGAGAATATGTCAGAGTAACAAAGCGCACTGCTTGATGATTTAAACGTAATTATCTTTACCGAATGGTAGATCAGTGTTTTTACAAAATAGCTATGTCGACTGTTGCTCGAAAAACGACTCTCAGAAATATGCTTATCAGCCTTTAAGTGTTTTGTATCCCGACGTGCGGTCTTCGTGAGGTGTTCGATATCTCATTGCGTGACACAAGAAATATCGAAGGCGCGTTTTCGCGAGTATTTTCTTGCGCACAGGCCAGACTACGCTTTCGACTGTCGTCTCTTAGTCACGAAGATCGTACATAAATATTTTTCTTTATTTATTTTCTCGTTCTGTAGTTATGAGTATTATTTAATGCCATCGTTATCGTTTAGAAAAAGAAGAAAAGTAAATTCTTGGGATATTACACTTTCTACGCCGCAGACGACAAATTTAACAATTGTAGTAATGACTTCAAAGGTACGAAGACCGACCGAGAAAGACACGTGTTCGCAATGCATACTAACAAATTCGTCGCGTATAAATTCATAGCACATGACTAACTAACGGTTTTGACCAGTACATCCGCAGCGTATTAATAATCAATCTTGCGCGCTAACGTTAATTTCAAACAGAAACTTCGTACCTTCATTGATAAATCGATAAAAAATGTTTCGATTGTGAAGAATGACATGATAAAAATTGTACGTATTTTTCTTCTTTTTCATTCGTTATAAAGCAAAGACGCAAACAAACGCGTGAACCAACGTTATTTATTGTTTTTTCCTTTACCGTTTGCACAGTGACTGTATTTCGAAGCAGCGCTTGAAAAAACTGAAATCGTTAAATTTATCGAGGGTTCCATGTAAATTTCGAAACATTCGTTAACAATAACTAAATATGACTTTTCAGAAATTAATAGATACATTTACAAAAAAAATGAATAACTATGATTAGTAAACAATAAATCGTTAGGTATGAGTCGATACGACGCATTTTTCACTGTCAAATATATTAAAGATATCTCTTATAAAATAACAAGAAGTTTGAGAGGATCGTTCACTTTTAAGTATGCAATTTTTCGAGAAAAATCAAAGTGATTCTTTACACGGCAAGATTCCTTTGACGTAGCCAAAAATTCCGATCTCGCGTATTTGGGATCGAGTTGTTACGCAGAATTCAACAAAATTACATACTAAGAGTAGAATGGGAGACGAAAAGCTTCTTCGATTTTCCAAGCTGACGATAGAGACGAAAGAGCAGCAGTGGTAGCGCTCGAGCGTTCGTTTTTACTTTCCTGTATTTACGTTGATTAAACCGCACCAGCGTCTCTTTCTTTTTCTTGCGGCGTAGGTAAATTAAAGCGTTTTTCAATCTCTTTCTTTCCCTCATCGTGCAACTCTTTCCTCCGTTCGCGTTATACGTATCTTTTCGCAAGTACGCTCATTTATAGTAATAACAACAATAATAATCGAAATACGAGAACATCGGATTTATTTTCCCTTATCGAGGATATACATTTTTTTTTTTAATAGGAAAACCTTCCACTGTCGCTCGAAAATAAGAAATTCATTTCGAAAGAATGCGAAGGCAGCGATAGTAATCGCTACGATGCACTAGCGGCGTTTCTATCGATGATTAAACCTCTTAATGAGGTATGACGAATAAACTCGTCAAAATGCCAACTAAACTCAAATGAATTTTCTCCGTAGACTCAAGATATAATAGTGTCTTTGTATGTTTAGTCTTTCTCTCGCAAAACGTTCAAAACAAAATGAAGTTTTGATCAGACGTCCATAACCCCTGTTCGCTATCGTCGAGTTCTTTAGCCGTACGTGAAAAATTCTAAACAAAAGTTCAAAATCGCTTCTTTAGCCGCGCATATTCCTTACATTATCAATCGTACAAACGATTGACAAAAAAGAAACTGGGATTAAATCCGCGTGTACCACCGGTGGTACCGCACGTTATAAACGCGAAAATCTTTCTATTCGTTGAAAGATCACGAGAAAAATCGCACGACCGTTCGTCGTACGAGACAAATCTGCCTCTCGAAAGGTAGCTTGCTTCCTACGATTTGCGCAAAATCGAGCGAACCTCGCTCGCGCGCCAGCTTTTACGTAAGCCATCGACGGCAGTCGGACGATTAAACGAAATCACGGTAGCTTCTCTTACAGTGCGGCGGTAAGTGCGCGGAACGTATACATAATCGCGAAGAAACCTCGGCAATATAATCTCACGCGTCTATTCGTTTCGAAGTTTTTCTCGTTCCACCGGCGCCTTACCGACTGCCTGGCCTGGCAGTCGCTCGGTCTTTCGCGTTTCCTTCTTCCCGCGCTCGTCCTGTTTTCTCGAGGGATCTCACTCGGGAAAAGAGGAGCCTCGATATCGATTGGATTGCGTCCAATTGGGTCGAAAAATGCGAGGAAAATGCCGTCACGTATCGGTCCCTTACGAATCAACGAATCCTCCGTGCCGCGCGCTCCGCCACTTCCGTTTCGAAAACGTCTTCGTTACGATAGGCGAGTGTCGCGTCGAAAATTCGCAACGACGCGTATCGATTTACGATGCTGGTTTCTCTGATCGATACCGATTTATCAAAATTCGTGGTCGAAGTCGCTCTAAACCGCAAGTATGTCACGATGGCTAATTGTTATCCGCTCCTCGCGACGACGTAAATTTAGAAAATTATGCCTCTATTTGGTGGAAATATTTAGGTTTTTTTTTTTATTGCGGGTAGATTCGTGCGGATTTAATAAGTCGACGTCGCTTGGCGAGTCGATGAATCCTTCTTTGAGCTAGTGAAGGAGCTAAAATTTCGTGATACGGAGATCGAAATGATTCGATTAATATTGGACCGGCGGCTTTCGTGGCGCACGTCGCGAAAAATCGATTAACGTGCATACGCGTTAAGAACTTTTCGAGCTGAGTGATTTCAAACGATGTTTAGAGTTTCTTGTTAGTTACAGTTCGAACGTTTCGAAACGATCCTTTGATCGCGCGTAGCTCGAGCCGCGAGCGAACGTCTCTATGAGAAGAATTTCAATTGCAAATTTCCATGGAGGTGTCTTCCACGTTGGAGGATTAAATCTCGTTCGATGGAATTTAACGCGTAGATCCAATTCTTTCCTTGTCCTTATTTTCTCATCTTCTCGCAATTATCCGTTGTAAATGGCAAGCTTGTCGTGCAAGAGCTCGCTACGATTAAAACGATTACGATTAAACTTCGCAACGTAACGGTTTATTCGATTATGCAAATAATTGCACGATTCACTGTATTCAGACAGGAATTGGCTTCTTCGATTCTATAGGTCATCGAACGTGCTGGATTGTTTTGCTTTTACGTGCGTTAATTGTCCGTTGCGGTCGGATTGATCGGGTTTGCTTGATAATAGCAATAATGCCGCTGTTGCTACGCTCCTCTTTTCCGGTTTTCGGAAAATAATTCGTTGTTTCTTGATAATTGTATTATCAGTCACCGTTGATGGCTTAATTAACGAATTTTGATCGATTGATTGTGCCCGTTAATACGCACCATCCATTCCATCCTTGTCTGCCTTGTCAAGGATCGTCGTAATTCTATTTATTTCCCAGAGCAATTGCGATGCGAATAACGTGCCTCGATATAATCAGATATTCTTTATCCGACGATTTTTCAATGACGACGCGGGTTTGTGCGTACCGATGCGCAGTTGAACCAGATTGCATATTAAAAAGTTAAAAAGCTGGCCAAAAATCAAGCGATGAAATTCCGATGAAATTTCAAGTCGGAGAATTTTAATCATTCGAACGAGGACCATGCTTAATATTTATTACGTTTTTAAATTCCAAAGTTACTCTTTCTTTCGTATGCTTGTATCATGAAGAAGAAGACGGAATATTTCATATACTTCTGAATTGAACAAACTTTGAGATAAGTACGAAACATGTCTTGAATGCTCAATTATTTTACGCCGAAATAAAAGAAAGACGATAACATTGCATCGGGCGAAAAAGTATTTGCAGAATGAATATTCATCCATTTGCATATAATTCAATATTGGGAAATCGAAAAATCACGATAATCGTCGGCTAAAACGACGGTTAATTTGATGAGTCATTCTCTTTCGAGCGAATGCCATCAGTGATGAAAGTTGAAAAAGCATGAGGTGGAAGGGAAGAAGGGGGAGGGGAGAGAGAAAGAACGACAAGCAGAAAAAAGCTGACGCGCAATTACAATTACTGTACATGCTGACATTCACCATTAAGTACGATTGTCTTGCATTATCTCGAAAACTCCGATGCAGCGCAGAAGGATCGTATAGAATGAAACTCGATTGAACGAATAATGATACACTAAATTCGACGGGAGGGGGGAGTATTTAGGTCACGGTATAGCTTAATTTCTGCCTATTCATCGATATTAATTCAACCTTTGTGTAATGTACCATTATTTAATTCGTGAACTACGTATTTTCTTACGCGCCTCTTTTTCGTCTATAAACGATGATATTTTCCTGAAAAAGATTTGCAAATCTATTAACGCGAACAGTTAATCGAAGAACAAGATCGAGCAACGCTCCATCGAACGGATGACATTTTGCAATTTTGAGATAAAGAAGCAGAGACAAGAGAATTGTCTCGAGCCACCAGAGAGTACAGACTTTTAACCTATCTTGAGATATTGTGATAATCTTCAATAATAAATACGTATATAATAATAACATTATGTTGCTTCTGTTTTGTGTTTTACTAACTTATAATGTCTTAACAAATCAACGAAATGATTCGACAATACTACAAGCGCAAGATCAGTCATGTCGATGCGTAAGTCTCCACAAGACACTCTAAGCTGTCCATCCTTAGATAGAGCTCTGTTTCTTCAAACAAGAAGCATAAATCGAACATCGACAGTTGCGTTTTCGACGATTTTGTACACTCAAAGTGCTAATTAATCTATGACACGTCGTAGAATTACGAATCGCAATCTTCCTCGTCAAAACATATGCATCATCAGCTTTAAGGCGGCTCGATGAATAATACGCCCTTACTGTCGCATGGTACGATGTGCGCGTGTAAACATATCGGAGCAAGTTGCCAGTTACGACGCAGTAGTTCTAGTGAACATGCGAAATCCAAACACAAGCTCCGTTCGTGGATATTTGTCAAGGCGAACTACACGAGATATTTTTCTAGGTCGAAGACAGAAGCATGCCCGAGGAGAAAATCTGCTTAAAAAAATATGCCCACGAAAAAGACGACGCGTTCATTAACACTTCCGGACTTTCAAGAAGCCGAATTAACGAACAATAAGTCTAATATAAATAAAAAATTAATAGAGTGACAATTCAAAAAAATGTTGAGTTAAGTATGAAACTCTAACGAATTTGGCGAAAGCAATCTCTCGAATGAGATAATCTCAATTAACAAACAGCTGCTCAAGTTTAAATGAAATTCATACGCTGTACGTTCGATATACGAGCGAGATACGTTGAAGACGGACGCTTCGATTGTCTCTCGCGCCATTTTTCTGCTTAATCAAGTAAAACGAATCGATACTCTTCGAATTACGTCGAACGAACTACTCGCGCGATTTTACTGCAGTTTATGTGCGAATTTACGCGCACCAGTGGGCGATACTTTTGGATCAGTATTGCATCGAACGACGATAGGTTGCGATAGATGAGAGAGTGAACGCACATTTCGCCGGCGTTAAATTATTGGAAAATATACTAAAATTTAATATAAATATTAAAATTTAGAATTTACGAGAAACGTTGATCTTTACTAATTACGGTTCCCAACGATTGTCTTTAGGCAAATTAAGCATTTATAAAGCGAGAAGTCACTTCGTCTGTAACTATTCCTGAAATAATCCGTTAAACCGGCGGCTACGCGTGATTGGTTAAACACGTGATACGTTTAACGACGAAAGTCCATGTGTAAATATTTCCTTCCGGTATTATTCTTTTCCGCTTTTTTGTAATTAATTTTGCTAAAATATAGAAAATATAGAATAATAAGAATAGGACTCGAGATTTTCGAACGAAAGCCACGTTAAAACGAAGATAACATTTTAAAAATGTGTTTTTCGAGCGCGGACAGTGATCGATATTAGATTTTATTAACGCACGCGTGAATTTAATACATAGAAAAGCACCGACTGAGTTAAAGCATCAACAGAAATTAATAACAAATTCGAATAAAAAACAATTTGTGCTAATATAAAGATAATATTCTAACTATGGACAGGTCGCTACCATTATACGTTGCATTAAACGTTTATGACGATTTATGAAGACACTGAAGCGATGTATGCCAACGAGAAGTCGAATGCCATCGCGCTGCATGGCTCTCTCAGAAAAAATTGTTCCGCTGATCCGTGTGACCCGAACGAATAAATTTACACTTCCACGTAAACGATGTAAATAGCGTATAAAAAATACGTTTCCGGAAAGGCATCATTATTCATCGAGGAAGACGTAGAAAATTTCGAGTCATCACTCGTCGAGTTTTTCGATTCAATGAGCGCCAAAATACCGAGAGAAGACACACGGGTTAACGAGCATACCGAAGAGCAGTAGGGACAGCCTAAACGTTGGAGACAGACGGCGATGACGAGACGACGTTCAAGAACACGGCACCGTTAAGAAACCGTTGTACTCGCGCGTGTCACGAAAGAAACATATCCGTGATGTACGAGGAAAGGTGATCGTCCCGTGGTGCGCGTTAAGCGTCTATGCGCGCTCGCGCTCGAACAAAGAAACGGTCTAACCTCCGGCTGAGTCTGAAAAGCTCTAGAGCGAGCGAGGCTTTTGTCCTTGGCAGGGAGCGGGAAAGGTTGTACACTGTTTTGAGGTCTAGCCGTAGGCGCGATGTACCTCGCGTTAAACTCGCGAATGCCGCTCCGATAAGCATTTTTATCGCGACATCGTCCTTACGTTCGCGATCTTCCGACGTTGAGACGCGGTAACGTAGATCTAACTCGTCGAGCGTAGCGCCGAATTCGCTATCTTGTTCTTTCAGGTCGCAGCCGAGCACTTGACGATGGGTGCTCAACGGCTTCTTTGGGTTTGAGGGTGAAACACGCACGACGTGGTGACGACTTCGTTTCACGTTTGGAAGCGTATAGAGTGCGGAAACGCCGTTCTGTGTGTTTTGAGTCAAATGTAGGAGCGAAAGGCGAGAAGTATACCTAGCCAATAATTGAACTAAAAAGTTATCATTTTTTGGTAGCAAATGTAAATCCTAATTTTAATTTTAGGTAGGATATGTTACTAAGCTGTATTGAAGATGTATACGCATATCTTCTCATATTATACTGATTACGTTTGGTTTTTAAACTTGATACCGTTGGTCCCTAAGAACCAGCGCTGCGTGAATGAAGAGTCTACTGTGGCACGGTGATTCAGTTTTGAAAAGTAAATGACATTGGCTAATAACTTTTGAACCGTAAGATAGATATTGGCATGAAATTTGGACTATGTATGGGAAATAGACTAAAATTTAGAAAAAATGGTAACAATTAGATATTTTAATAATAAAGACAATAAAAAATAAAGATGTCGCATCGGCCTATATGGTTTTAACTGCATCCTTGATTCTGCAACATCCACATTCAATTTTTTTTTAGTTTATTAAATTCTGAAGCCACTAGATATTTAGAGACCGGTAGAAGACATTTCATTTTTTGACTCGATGCCACTGACCCTCCGAAAGTGGACCAGGAACCAGCGCCATTTTCGAAGCGTTGATGAGAACATATAATTAGCCATCGTTGTCAACTTGTCGAGCATCGTGAAACCGAGCCATAACGGTACATTCGTCGTAGCTGATCGTATCCAAGATTCGTGCAATGATACCCGTTGGACAATTATCTCAAACTTCAACTTGAAGAATCTTAAACTCCACGATGATGAGACCGGTGGCGTAGAAACGAAGTAATCGTCGAAACGTCGAGTCATATTGCGGCTATCCGACGCGACGTCTCTCTTCCTTCAATTCGTTTTCTTTTCCCTCTTGTCCTTGCGAAGAAAGACGATATCTAGACGGATTAACCTCCGTGTCCTCGATTTAAACCTCCGTTCTCAAGAAGGCGAGAAGATTAACAGAACGTTTCGCGGCTTGGTATGATCATCCTTCCTTACCTGGGAAATCGTTTTTACTGTCCTATCGTCTGTCTCGTACTTGATACTCTTTGATCATTCTCTAAAAATCTCTACAAATTTTCGTTTTATTCGCTGAGAAAATGTCCGCGTCGGTAAGCAACGGGTCAAATAATCCTTGATCGCGGCTAATTTGAAATTGATGTAAAATTGAAATGGAATCAATTACAACGAAACACGCAATCTGAAAATACCATGGCGCTTCAAGGTGTCGATACCATATCTTTTATCGCGCGAACGGATAGAACCGAAAGATTTCGCACGACTTTTCGCGAATTCCGTTGAATTAGACGTGGCTCGTAAACCCGGGCCAAGCGAGGTGTGAGAACTTATCGAACGATCGGGTTAACGTCCATCCTTGAACGTAAACTACAGCCACTGATCATGGAAGGGGGAATGAGATTGCACAACGTACCGTTTCTCAGGCACGCACGATCAAGCGCGAGAAGTCGAACGACAAACGACGAAAATAGCATGAAACTTTGTAACTTTTAAAGCGATCACCGCGGTTTGTTACGTGTCGATTGCTCAGAATAACTATCGTCTTCATTTTCATTTCGAAAAATGAATGATTAATAAACAGCTCTTCAGATTTAAAGTGTATTTTATTGCTCCTTGTATTCTATAAAATAAAAATCATCGATATAACATGTTCAACTGAGAGACGAATGTTTATTAATCGTGTATTTCCCATGCATATTTATGAATCTAGGGTTAAAGGCACGAGGAGGAAAACAGTCGTTAAGAAAATGTGTCAGAGTACGTGGAAAAGACAGCGAGAAAAAGTGCAAGAGTAAAACCGATAGAAGGAAGTTAATACCTTCTATAGTCGGTCGTTTCGGAAGCTGTTACGAATGAAATATGACTGGTGAGGCTAAAATTTTCACGGAAAAATAGCCGACGTCATTTCCATAACCGTTAAAGAAAAAGTTTCTTCCCATCGTTGTCGAGACGTGCTCGTCTTCACTGAAAATCCGTTAGCTTTGACGTCGTGATGCAGACGACGACGACGACGACGACGACGAAGACGATAGTTCGGCGCTTACCTCAGAAGGAAACCGTTTACGCCGAGATTCTACCGCCGTGTCATCCGTTTTTTCGTTACGAGGACGTCGAAGGAATTAAGATTTATCGTGAGCGTGGCCAAAAGCAAAACGTCGCGTGAACCCAGCGTCTCGACGACCGTAACGACGTTCCAAAAGAAGAATCGAATCGTATCTCGAGTCCCGATATCGCTTCTTTTTTTTTTCTTCCGCTTCTTCTTCTGATTGTTCCAGTCATCCCTCACCATCGCCATTTCCTACCGCTTCTTCCACTCCTCCTCTCATCGCGGAGACCACGAACACCCATCGCCGATTAAATCAATGATAGTGAATCTGCTGAATATCTTAACGTCGGGAAAGCGATTACGTAACGAGATATCGAAACGATAGCGGAGATTCCGTCCTCGTAGAAATTCAAACTAAGCAACGATGAGACGATCCAACTCCGTCAGGAAAGATTTTCACTAAAGTTTCGTTCGACGGATACTCGTGCAAAATTCAAGAGAATTTTTTTCCCCTCCTGGAGATTTCGTCGAAGATTTCAATCACAAGGACGGTTACAGGGATCGAAATGAAAAAATTGATAGAAGCAGCAATTCGAGGGGAAAGAATTTGGAACAGTTTAGAACGCGATATATAAAATTGGGAAATTCTATCGTTACTCAAAAAACGACAGCTTTATTTTAAAGACTCGGCAAGGAAGGACTCTCTAGCCACGATATTAATGCGCAGGAAGAGCTTCACGATCGATCGCGGAGATTTAACGCGGGTCGATGATAAAGACGTTATCGGTGACTTTAAGCGGCGCCTTCGATTTTATTACGGGAAAAGCGCAACGATAATTTACGACAACGGTGCCTGCTACCCATCGATGACGTCGCCCCAGAGATGGTAGATCGTAATTCACCGAAGCAACGTGGCGGTAGAAGACCGACCTCCAATCCCAGTCGTGCACTCTTTCGCATGGAAGGAACGTCGAGCGGGGGCTCTCGACATGCTCGTTAAATCTTACGTTTCACCGCGCCTGTACTTGAATTTTATTAAAGTTTACGTCCCCCGTCGCATTCCGTATTAAATATTATATCGTATCGTATCGTATAAATGGCAAGGTTCGCGTTTATTAAACCGTGACAACGGAATCGAATTTCTTCGGTTAAGCGAGCAGCGATACGCGCGTGCATTTTATTCCTTCCTTTTTACTCGACGAACTATCGAAATATTATTGTCACTTATATACAATATTATTACGAGTCTTATCCTATCCTACATCGTATAAAAGCTCATTTTCACAACAGCTTTCCAGTGAGATCACTCCCAGCTTCGTCTTTCAATTAGGAAGTCATTATCGGTACATTGAATTGAAAAATTAACATTTTTAAATCGATCGATTCTCCGATAGAAAAATTAATAGAAATATCCGATTTAATTCATACAACAGTCATTTTGCTAGATAAGAGTCGAGATAACGGAGTTTTATTTTATCCGGAGTCATCTTTTACGCGAATCTCAGTTGGCCACGTCCTACGCGAAAGTAGTCGAAACGATGAATCTACAGAATCGCGTTTGCCGTTACATACATTCACGACGTTCTAGTCCTTTGTACGTTTAATGGCACGTACCGTTACGATTGTTCTACATCCTGTCATCTCTCGTGGGTCTCATTTTTATTCCCTATTATTTTCTGTACATTTAATTCACTATTAATTAGAGCTACGTAAGTAATGAGCCCATGTTTACCTGTTCGACTGCCTCTTATACCCGCGGAAACTCTTTCTGAATCCTGATAAAATGGAGACGTCCCTGACAGCATGTTGACGCTAATTAAAACTAAACTACCTAGCCGTACAATATTCTCTTCTAAAAATTTATCAAAAATATCAAATATTTTAAATTTTAAATACCACTTTTCGATCGTTAACAGTATTCTCTCCAAACGCCAGGTTTATATTGCGTGCAGCTTTTGCAGCATTATTACCAAGTTTATAGCAATATAAAAAAATTACACGAATATGGGTTGAATTCACATCCCCACGAAATTCAAAACAAATAACAAAATTGAACACGTGTAAAGAAAATCCGACATTTCATATGCATCAACCTAATATATCATAATTACACTGTCAGTCACCGGTGACTGAGACACTTTGAACGGAAAGTTCAGTGTCACTCAACGTGTTAAAACCAATACAAATATAATTACATATAATTACGTATGAAAATATAGCGTTGAAAACGATGAAAATGCACCTACAGAAATTCGAAAATCATCCGGTTATCGCAGAGAAACGTCGTGACATGAAAATAGGTGAAGAAATTGGCGTACCTTAACAATCGTGCGAGATACGACCGCGTTATTAGCAAGTTAATTGTACGCATCGAAGGAAAACTGCGAATACGTACGTAGGAGTTGTACGAGCGTGGTAACGCGGTCGAAGAGAACGCGCGATCGAATCCGAATGACACGACGTAGCGCAGACCGCTCGTGGTAAACAGAGCCTAAAGGCAGGCGTCTCGTACATACGAGCTATGTACGTTCCAGTTTCAACGTGATATACGAGCTGTTTCTCGCGGGTCTAAGAGAAGTCTCTCGTTGTGTTACGTCGTTTCTCCCACTCCCTTCTCTGAGCCGTTCGCTCGCTAGCGATTCAGTCGATGAAGGCTCAGCTGCTGGATTCGAGGCAGGAAAATACGTCTTATTAGATACGTCGCTTTCGAGTTCTATAGGTATAAAGTGCAATACAAAATCCAACGATACGGCAATACGTGACGGGAGCACTTTACAGAAGGATTCGATTCATACAAAAAGAACAGATTCATAGAACGTTCATGGATATGAAGATAGGAAGGAAGAAAATTCTTATCGTAGCCGCTACGAGTTACAAAGAATATACCTATACGCGTTATCGCAAGACGTCGGATTTCATCGAATCGCGCTGCTCCAAACGCGGATACTCCTCCGCCTAAGATTTTCGTCTTACTTGCTCTACTGCCCAAAACGTTCTATCCCGGAAGATTTTCGTGGTTTGACGTTGTGGTGGAATGACTAGGGGAAAATTTAGTCACCACTGAAGAGGTTAAGACGGAAAAATAAAGTTTTCTGGGTGGTGCATGTGTCAGATGTACGCATATTGCAATATATGTATAAAGTATATGTGTTTGCAATATATGTGTGAGATACACACGAGCTTTAAGCGAACGATTGAGTGGAGCGTGTCTCGGAGATGAACAGTGTGACGCGAGGAAGGTTACGAGCTGCGTGTAACTGTATTGACGAAATAAAAATCACACCTAGATGTAGAACACTACAGTCAGATCGAAAATAGACCGAATTTATAAACAAAAGCGACGACGCGAATCGGACATTTTTTTTCGATGTTTCACGTTGACTCGAAACCACAGGTTTAAAAAAGACGATCAGTCTTTCAAGGTCATGAACTGATGGCATCGCGTAAAAACAAGTAATTATATACAAAACAGTAAAAGAGTTTAAACCAGAACAAATAACGAGTTTGACACGTTTACGTTTAAAAAATGAGAAAACGGAAAGAATTTTGTACAAATGTTGAGAATCGAGGGTCGTAAATCCAGATCGATTGTAGGACGCCTTTCTTCCTTGGCATCTCGCGTACGCCATGAAGAACGGAAAAGTCACCAAGCGGAAAAAGCTCGCTGGCACGTGTCGTAAAAAAATTCGCAAACCCAGGCGCCATCATCGTCAGGTAGATTTTTAGGTAAGATCGTCTTCCTTCGTACGAGGAGGATCGAATCGCTTTCTCTTATCCACTTTCGCCACCACGACGGATATATAGTATCAGTTATTCGTGGATCCCTTAGGGTTTACCGTTCACCCCTCCCGCGCCTTTTTCCCCTTGGATGCTCTACGATCCGCGTCTGTCGAAACGCTCACGTCCGCGCCGCATTTCAATTTCGATTCTCTCTATTTTTCCACTTGGCCGGGAATTCTTATCCCTTTTCGACGGCACTGTCATCGTCCTCGTCCTTGTCGTCGTCATCGTCGGTCCCCTCGATCGACGACTTTTCTCTTCGCCAAAGGTCTCTCGACTACTCGATTTGGAAGTTCGCGTTCTCCGCATATCTCACGATTTTCCTAGGATCGAACACCCCTTTCTTCACTTCACTTCGTTCTGTCTCTTTCTTCCTGTCGCTCTCGAAGGCGACGATGTGGAAAACGCTAAAAATCTCGGATCGCGCGTACCACGTTTACGGAGATTATCGAGAAGGAGAAAGGAGGAGAAGACGCCACGAAGGAGGAAGAAGAAAAAGGAGAGAAGCAAAAAGAAAATGGGGAAGAAGTTGGAAAGCATCGAGCGAAAAAAAACGAAACTATCGAGGCGCACTTCGAAACTGAAATGCGGCTAGACACATTCGTATGCAACGATCTTGACGACGCCTTTTGTGGTTCCTCCGTCGACGACACTCTCTTCCACTTTCCATTTTGAATGCGTAAAAGGCCGGTCGCCGTCTCGCACCCGCACCTACGGATAATAATGCAAATTCTGGAGGCGCCGTGACGCTTCTCGCATTTTTCGTTCGACGGCGCACGATGCACCGCGATTGCGTAGCAACGAGCATAGTCGCTCACCACATTTTCCACCTTTTTTCGGTAAATCCTTCTAAATCGAGCCGCAGACGTACAATCGCGAACGAAACGGCGTCGAGCGACGTCGAAATTCGATCACGAGACTCAAAGACGAGGCGAAAAGGCTGTTTACCTAATTACAGTGAATTTAATTACAATCAATATCCAATGAAAACTATTAAGGGATTATTTGAACGTGAAATTGCGATAGTTATGCAATTACGCGGGCAATAATTGGTCGGTATCACTATTGTGCTATCGAATTGTTTGCGTCTACGAAGGATTAATATATTTAATCGCAATTTCGGCCTTCGATGGATGCGATCAAAAGGTCGACCGTAGCTTCGACTAACATCGAATCAATAATTAACAAGAAGGAAATTACACGTATTCGCCGAATTCTGCTGATTTTCGTTATCGTTGTCACGAATAATACTCCAATGGCGGGAGGTGAATTTTCACACGCAAGTCGCGATGACGATGTTTAGTAATATCAGAGAACATCTTGTAGCAAATGCTAGTCGACAAAGGCGAACTTAATGCCGCGCGATAACACTGTAAGGATAGTTACGCGAGCGAGCACTCGAGTAAATAAGTAGGGATTCGTATGCTTTCGCGAACAATGTCTGCTATTTACCACTGCAATTCCTACCGCGTATCTAGCTACATTTCTATTTCTCGGAAGATATCACTGCGAATTTAAGCGACTATTGGCATCCGTGTGACGCGTCATTTTTTCTACTTCTCTCTTTCCGTTTATTTCAACCCCTTCGTTATGGTATTGCCGTTCGTCAATTGGACAATTGATTTTACTCTCTCTGTTTTCATATTTATATATTAGCGTCGATATAAATCTTCAAAAAATATCGAAACTGCGAGGAAAAGATTCATTCGTGCTCATTCACACAGATTTTTTCAATCTTAAACTTCAAGACGGATCACACATCGACTAAAATACGTAAGTACATTATCACGAACTTTGCTTAATTACGAAGTGATCAACGCCAATATTTAAAACGAAGTTCCGTAATGCGTTGGCACATAATTAAAAAACTTGAAGATGCGCGAGCTAATTATACCGGAGACGACGTAAACGACATTGATCTGCCTACGTTTACGAATTAACATTCAAATTGTTTAATTGTCGGTGCTCTTGAAAAATCGAAGCATTTCAAGGCTTCTTTCAATTTAAAGCTCTTTCGAACGAGTCTAATTATTTTAATTTTAATAAAACATTAAGCGAAACACGAGAAATTCATAAAAGATGAACCGATGATTCTCTAGACGACAATGATATTAGAAAAGTAGCTTCCAATCTTATTCTTCATGTTGCGTTACTGTCGATCACCTATACTTAAATTGCAAATTGAAACCAAAGGGAGAAAATTGGCGAGTATTATTAGGTTGGTATATATGAAATATCGGATTTTCTTTACATGTGAATGTTTGTCCTCCTGTTTTCATTATGCTTTTGTTTTTGGCATAATCTCGTTTATAGTCGTACTGTCCATTGCCAGAGTCATATTTCACAAAAAAAGATTTTCTTGAAAGTGTTTCATTTTGTTATTTCTTTTGAATTTCGTAAGGACATGAATTCAACCAATATTGATGTAATTTTTTAATATGAAAATAAACTCGATATTAATGCTGCAAAAGCTGTTAAATACATGTACATTGTGTATATCTTAAATTAATGTTGTAAAAACGTAGAACAGTTTTAAAAATTCCATATCAGAGTTTATTAATTCTAAAGATCAAAATTTCGTTAAGACAGGCATCTATATATTAAAATTTCGTTAGGAAAAGTGTATTGAAGGAAATGAAGCATATTTTGATTAAATAAACAGTTTTTGAAAAAAGATATGCAGCTTTATATATTCACTTAAAAATCCGGCATTTCGTACGCACCAACCTAATACTACCGAATTTCGTGCAAGTCATTCACGTGAAATCACTACGTTAAAATAACTACCTCATATCGCATAAGATTTTCACGTAACCATGCGTATAATCGTTGTAAAAATACGAAGACAACGGGGACAACGACGGAGACAAGAATCGATACGCGAAAAGTAGGGGCGAAGTGCTTATAAGTGCATCGAAAACGCGCTCTCGATAAAAATTCCATTTTATCCAAAGGTAGTAACGCCAACGACCGGC
>JAITYT010000085.1:165428-194535 GCA_025433975.1 Liostenogaster flavolineata | reverse complement strand
AACGATCGAAAAGTGCAGCGTTGGTTTGAAAAATTTCGGTCTGGTGATTTTTCCCTACAAAATGAACCGTGTGGAAAACCCAAAACGTCAGTGAAAAATGACGCTCTGAAAACATTGGTGGAAACGAATCCAACTGTACCTACAAAGGAACTTGCTACCAGAATGAAAGTTGACCATACAACGATATCGCAACACCTTTCTGAAATAGGCAAGATTTAAAAAATTGATACTTGGGTACCGCAATACAATACTTCTCCACGACAACGTTCGGTCGCATACGTCCTACAAAACAATTGTGAAATTAAATGAATTAAAATATGAAATTTTGCAGCACCCAGCTTATTTACCGGATCTTTGGCCAACCGACTTTCATTTTTTTTAAACATTCAGAACAGTTTTACGACTAGCTGAACAGTATGAAAATGAAAATAGTCCGAAAAATTCCATATCAGAGTTTATTGATTTTAAAGATCAGGATTTGTTTAAGACAGACATCCATGCATTAAAATCTCGCTGGGAAAAGTGTATTGAAACAAATGGGGCATATTTTGATTAAATAATCAGCTTTTGAAAAAGATATGCAGTTTTATATATTCACTTAAAAACCTGACATTTCACACGCACCAATCTAATAGTTGAACTGATTGATCTGGTTGAATTATCGTATTTGAAAACTGTAAAGAACGAATTAATGCACGCGACATTGGACATCGCTATGAAACAATTTTTACGAACACAAGCGCGACGTTCCTTCGCCGTGCTATTGAGAAAAATCTATGTGAAATACTGATCGCTGTTATCAGACGTTCAACGAAGCATTTCGATCAGGTAGGTAAAGGTTTAAGCGAACAGTGCACTACTGTTAGCTGCTGTCTACTGATTGTCGGTCGCTACTACTGCCGTTGAACCGCACACCTAATCGACCGTTCGGTAAACACACGCCCTTCAACGTCAATCCGATTCGTTTGATTGCGGGCACGCTTCGATGCCGAGCGATTTAACGATTGCGCACGTCCGATTGGGTACGATGGCCAGCGCCTTCGTCGATCGTTCCACCCTCCTCCCGGCGCTATCGTGTCGCAACCAACAACTTTTCCGCGTTTTACGAGCCGATCTCGACGTGTCGCTCCAAAGAATGACAAAGCAAAGAGCAATAAAAAGTAGCGGCTTCGTGGGTGACCTCACCTACCTCGACAGCTGGTGATTATCTTATGAAATATCGACGACCATCAACCGTGTCAACGGTCCCATTCCTTGGAATAAAAAAGAGGAAATAATCAAGAACGCTGTTCTTCGAAAAGTTCCCACGTAACGGCATCGATCGTTCCGGTTAATACGTAAAACTTCCTCGAGTTTCGTGACGTAGCTCGAGCACTTTGAAGCTCGAACGAAGCTTCGCCAAGTGAAGAAAATTCGAAAGATAAACTTGATTCGTCCTGTCGCGAGGCCAGGATGATTCGATTGAGTTATTTGATCGACGATATCGTGAATATGTGAAACGAGGAAAAATCGAGGGAAAATTTAGGACGTAACGCGGTCAGGAAACGTGACGAGGCTCGTTAAGGGTGGTAACGTTGATGATCGCTGGGGCTTAACGTACGAAAACGACGAGGATAAACAACGAATGGCTCACGCGCACGCAGAAACGTAAGAAACGTTCGCGAGAACGTATTCATGGTCCCACCGGCAACGACTAAACTCTAATACGAATAGCTTCGCATGTATAAGACTGCGTGTCCGTACGCGGAGGCACGACAACGGATTAATAAGTTTACGAGAGCAAAATACGGACGAATTAACATCTAAACGTCGCGAGTATCGTGGCAATTGTCATTGCACGTACGGTCGCGTTTAATCCGGCCTTTTTGCCAAGCAATAAAACGTCAACTTAGTCTTCGTGACAATACGCGCGAGACAACGGTAGTAATTTGCCTGCCGTACGCTTCTCGATTCATTACCTTATTAAAGTTTCCTCTGCGTTTCCCTCTTTTCGCGAGGTTCGTCGCGCTCCGGAATCAGAACGTACCTCCAATTTAACCGAACCCGGATAATTGAATTTCGCGACAAAGACGTATGCAAGAAATTATTCCGATTACACATAATATGCGTACAATTTTCACACAATCGTGAGCAAGAGATAGCTATAATTATCCTTGTATGTTTACTAAGTAACATCGTTCGAACGTAGCTCGAATCGATTCGAAGAAATCGAAGAACTACGGAATCAAATTGTCGACTTTACGAAAAGCGACAAAAGTTCTTTTCCACCATCGATTCACGATTTTCCTAATCCAATTGCCTTTTGAAACGAATGCCTCTGAATCTTTACGACTGGAATCCGCGATACTTCAAGAGCGATTACGAAGCCGCACGAAGTTCATTAATCGTTCGTGGCACGAAAGACGAAAATGGAATTCATTTTTCTTACGAACTAAACGAACGGAGACGAATCGCGAGGAAAAAGAGCGAAGCTCGAGGCGTTTCACCTTTCCGCCTAAAATCGAATCGCGCCTAAACACACGCGTCGCGTCAACGCTCATCTTTACAAATTAGTACGAAACTGTATGAACGCGAGCAGTCGTTAATATTCATCCGGCACCTGGAAAGTTTTCGGTAACGATACTACGGCCGGTCCGGAAATTGAGTAGCCCCGCCTAATCCCCTATTAATATCAAAGCTTTAAAGTTGTTCGATCGTTAGGAAGCTCCCGGCGGCGACACGCCAGCTACCTCCTTCTCTCCTTTTCCGTTAGCGTCCCGATCCGCGCCCCTCCTCCGTCCCTACCCCCACGAGCCCTCTTCCCAGGTACTCCTCTCCTCACTCACGGATTATGAAACTCGGGTGACGTCGGACGATTAATGCGTCGGACGCATCCCGCTCGAGGGCGAGAAGATAAAAGTTCGACTCGATCGCGGACTAGATACAGGCGACGCACCTGTCATGGACAACCGTACACGAAGCGACGACTGCAGCTGGCAGGATAGACGACGACAAGGACGATCTATTAGTCGGCGATGTACGATCATCGATGGAAATTTTCCCTCGTAATCTAGTTTTAAAACGGAGACAGGACGAGGAAGATATTTACAGTCGCGTCGTATCCGTGTAGGAGATGGATGTTTTTTTCGAAGTGTGCGTAATCGAGAATGCTCGGCGTATGTTCCGTTGTGTGCATAACGATTGCACGTGTTCCACGTGTGTGGTGAGTGTACGTAACGTAAGAAACGAATGGTTTGTCTCTATAAATAAGTGTGGTCGAGAATGTCCGCGTGTATTGGCGCGAGTGTGTGCAATGTAAGAAGCGAGTGGTTGTTTCTATAAGCAAGCGTTTCCCACATTTGGACAGTTTTTGATAGCCTTTCTGTCTTTTATACCTATTTTAACTCGTTCTATACCGCGTAGGACGTATACAACCCCCACTGAACGTACCGTTCAAGCCGCTTGGAATTCTCATTGAAAAACGAAGAATTTTTTTAAAATTTATCGTAGAGTCAAATATAGGCATTTTAATATCATATATACTGCGTTCGTTATAGCGTGGGGCGCCCATGCTCTACGCGGCGTGGCAATAATTTGTTTCGACTGCCTTTTGTTCGAACAGCAGTTTTATTTAATAATATTCTCACACACAATAAAATATCAAGCGTTGAATTTAGAAAACAATTAGTTATGCGTTTGACGTCCTACAATGATAATATATTTTTACTCATAGTACCAAACGGTTCGCCATGAAATTAAAAAAAAGGAAGGCAAATTCGATGCAGTAAGAAAACAATGTAAAGTTTGTTATGAAAACAATGTTAAAATGTTTGGCTCGAAATTGAAAAAAAATTGTATTATAAAAGTAATTAAATTTTGTGACAGTTGTTCAGATAAGCTCCATTTATATCTGCCTTGTTTCAACAAAGTTCACCGCAATATGCCTTCTAATTATAAGCAGATTTATAAACAGCAATATTAAACATATTCGAAATAATACGCTTAATTTTGTATTTATTTAGACTTTATTAAAATGATTATGCAAGAGGTTGGAACCTCCATGCGTTTTATTAAATTTATTTATTTAATAAATTGTATTATTTAATTAAATTTAGTGCTATGTTGTCTTATGCATATTAAAATATATACTCTCTTCTTGCTAATTATGGGTCCGAACTATTGAAGAATTGTAAGGTGTACATCAAAAACAAGTTCATTTATTCATAAAAGTGTGGTTTGGTCTTCAAAAAACGAGTTGTCTTAATTTTTTTTTTCAAGCTTTTCATTTCCTAAAACCTATGAGTTATAAAATATTTTTAATATATAGATTTATGAAAAGTAATTGGTAATTGTGGGGGAAAAAATCGAGAAAAATTCGTAAGTCAATGGGTTAATTTGGATAATCTGAACACGTCATGGAATGGAGAATATCGATAATAAATAAAGAAGGAACAGCAGAGTATGTTAAATTCATTTCTATATCGCGATCTATACGTACGTCGTGGAAACTATTCGACTTTGTCCCCTCGTCGTTGTTACGCGGCACGAGAAAACGAACGCATTACGTATACGCCCGCGAGACCACGCTTTCACGTTCGACCGCTCTCCGATCGATGTGTCCTCGGCATACTTCGTCGTCGAGAATTTCCCTTTCCAGCCAGAAACGAGGTAACACGACCAGCTGCCATCGATGATTATGAAGCGACGAAATACTTTGCTAATTAGTTCGCGATACTTTGACGTATCGAAATTTCGATCTACCGAATCAACGCGCGATAGGTTTTCAAGTGGTAACTCAAAATAGTTAGAAAGCGAAATAGAAGCAGCCTGAGAACGTTTCCATGCTATTAACGCGACATTATTCTTTGTTTAAATTTAATCCCACGATAATTATCCGTAGAATTTTTCAATGACGCCATCTTTGCGCGTTATTTAATATTAAAAGAACCAGCGCTAGCGTGACATGATAACTCCGTCATGCCCACCGCGGGAATTTTTAATGTCTTAGCTAACTATGACGAATACACTCGTCGTGAAGAAAGCAATTACCGCTTGCTCTTTAAGTAATAAAACATATTATCCGTACGCTTTGGACATTCCGGAGTATTTTGACGCAAATTGAGAGAAATGACCGAGAAATTATGAAAAGATTTCGACGAAAAAACTGCACTCTTTCAACTCTTCTCGCGAACTTCGACGAAAGCGACGATCCAACGGCTACTCCGTTCTAGAAAATCTGATTAACCTGATAAAGATTAAGCAGAGAGCGAATTCTCCTTTCTCGGTTAAAAGGTTAAGAACTGATTTAATGAAAAGAAAAAGCTGACAACTCGACGGAACAAAACCAGAAATAAGAAACTATCGTCACTGACGACGACAAGACGACGAGGACGAGGACGACAGTGGCGGCGGCACCGCCTCCCAGTTTTGAAGCTCCACATGAATTATGAATAGGAGACAGAGGGGAAGAAAGAACTTACGAAGTGTTTAAACTTAAAATGGCCGGAAACCATTTTAAGAGTTCAAGCTGCACGAGCCTCTTCTTCCGCGAATGTATACAGACTTTCCGCGTATATCACGGAAGCTTGTATAATTTCGTTTACCTCTCTCCCCTCCTCTGAGTCCCTTTTCGTACCGTACTTTTCTTCCGTCGGCCTCCTTCTGGTTCGTCCTTTCTCTCCGAGAGATTTTACATCGCGACCCTGAGACCAAGGAAACGACCGAGTCGCTCTCGAAGTAACACCAAACGTACCTGTAACAAAAGGAAAGAAAATCGATTATAAATTCGAAGAATAAACCAATAAGGGAAAAGTTAAATTCGAATAAATAACAAATCCTTGCGCCACGCTTTATGTCGCGCTATTCCGTGTAATTTTAACCGAGAGGAGGGACGTTCTCCCTCGTTATTCTCTCTCTTTTTCTTCTAGCCTTCGCGTTCTTAACCTTACAATGAAAGCGACAGAGCGAAAAAGGAAATAAAGTGGGGCATCGATGTACGTAGTTGAAGGTATCCGTACGGTACGTTGAGACGACACTGGCGTTAACAGCGAAGCTCGATAGAGCAGAGATCGGCTCGAAGGCGACGCTCGATCGAACGGGTGCCAAGCGACTGTAGGATAAATAAACAAAAACAAGGGAGTCGTCTAGAACCATCAAAGAGTGCAGACTAGCTAACCTGTCCTGAGATATTGTGATTCTCTACAATAATAAACGTAATATTCTTCCTGTTTTGCATTCGCTAATTTGTGACGTCGCTGAAACGAAACATATTGGAAACGACGTGAAAACGAGCAAATTGTCGTAAAGTATGTAACAAAACGATTTCTCCTCAAATATCACAGTGTGTGAGGTAAATTGGCGAATATTTCGAAAATCATTTTTAACAGTCGCCTAATCGCGAAGAATCGAGTTAAGAGGTTAACCCTTTACGGTCGAACGTTTGCACTCAATCACCGCAGCAAAGAACCATACTAGTCTTATATTATATTAAATTGATCTTAATCTCCAATTTAAAGTTATCAGCTTACGCTTCCTATGAAAAAACCTAACAAAAAATAATAAAGCCTCTGCCTATAGATCAGACGATATTTTATTATTGGCATGGAAGAATAAGAGAATAGTTACCATATTAAGCAGCTACGATATCTCGAGTATGAAAACTATACAAAGAAGATTGAAAGAAGGTAGCACCGTCGACATTATCAAGCCAAATGTTCTTATAAATTACAATTTAAATATGACAGGTGTCGATAAGGCTGATCAATTAGCAATTTCATATTATTTTATAAGAAAATCATGTAAATGGTGGAGATTTTTCTTTTTTCTAGAATTAAAAGCACAATCGATAGTTATATCTTATACAAGATGTCAGCTAAAAGAAAGAACAAAACGCCTGTGTCACATTTTATGTTTGTCTAGAAATTGGTGAAGCAATTTGTTAGATGATTTGATGAAAAATCGATCGTCCGCATGATCATGAGAACGATCCCATTCTCAGAAAGAGACGTGGGTGTTACCCTCATCGATATCCACCACGACAGAGAAGATTTCTTCCCATCTTCCTCCCTCTACGCAAAGGTGAACTGCGAAAACTCGAACCGGAAGTTAAAGTCAAGGACGGGCGGTTGGATGTTCGGGCAAAGGAGAGGCCGAAAGGAGGAAGACGGTTTTGCAACGAGGGGAGGTGAAGGGGTTTAAGAGAAGTTAGAAGCTTTTAGGATATCGAGAAACTTTGGACCGCCGTCTGCGATTCCGTGAAAATGATTAATTGCACTCCGATTCCCCGCGAGAATGTCTTCATTCTGAGCAAGGAAAGAAGAGGAGCCCGAAGACTGTCGACGAACGAGCGCCTTTCGCCTTTCTCCGCCGACGTTTTTCTCTTGTTCGGTACAGGGCGGCACCGCACTTCGCCAACTTCTTTCGCGCTGCCTTTGAGAATATCTGAAAATTATCTACCTGCCAGTCGCGGCTTTTAAATCCTGCCAAGGGATGCTCCGAGGCCTAAGATAAACGCGGTACTAAGTAACCGACGTCGATAACGGTAGTGGTGCTGCATTCGGGGGCTTCGTGGAACGCCGCCACCAGAGGACCGACGACGACGACGACGTGCGAGAGCAACGATCGCATTCTGAGAGACGGATCTCGTACCAGAGAAGCGAAGGAAGACTTTCGATCAAAAGCTTCAGTGATATACCTACGCTCGTTGCGCCACTTTTCACACCAAGATCGCGTAAATTTCGCAGTAGGTTCCTAACTCATCTATTAGATCTATCTGTTAGAGACTGTCGCGAACACTAGATGGATTTCTAGTACGACCCACCTCGCTGGCTGATCCAACGCTAGTATTAGGTTGGTACATATGAAAAATCGGATATTATTTACACGTGAACGTTTGTCTCCCTGGTTTCGTTATGCTTTTGTTTTTGACATAACCTCGTTTATAGTCGCACTGTCCATTGCCAGAGACACATTTCGACAAAGAAAGTTTTCATAAAGTGTTTCATTTTTCAAAAGCATTGGTGGAAACGAATCCAACTGTATCTGCAAAGGAACTTGCTACCAGAATAAAAGTTGACCATACAACGATATTGCGACACCTTTCTAAAATTGGCAAGATTAAAAAAATTGATACTTGGCTTTCGTCAATAGACTTTCATTTTTTTTAACATCTAGAACAGTTCTTACGACTAACTAAACAGTATGAAAATGAAGATCGTCTAAAAAATTCCATATCAGACTTTATTGGTTCTAAAGATCAGAATTTGTTTAAGACAGACATCCATGCATTAAAATCTCGTTGGGAAAAGTGTATTGAAGCAAATGGAGCATATTTTGGTTGAATCAATAGCTTTGGAAAGAAGATATGCAGTGGCATATAATCGCTTAAAAATCCTACATTTTAAACGCACCAACCTAATAATACTAACTGCTGGATCGTGAGGAAGAGGAATGATAACAAGCATCTTTGCTTTGGATTTTCGACTGTCTTTATCGACGATTCGATGTTTACACGGCTTGTCTCTGAGTCCTCTGTTACTGTGCGTCGGGTATCCAAACGCTAGTTGTGGCTGATGACTGTCTTGATCAGTGCGCACAGTAACGCGAAGTAAAAATTCTGATAAACCGTTTTTATAATTTCTACGAGTATTTTTCCTGGAAAAATTTCTGAAAAAAGGAAAGAACGTGGAAAATATAATTATTCGCTCTGCCGGAGAATCTCATGGAAGAATTGCACGCGGTTAACGGATTAAAACCGGCGGGAAACGCAAGCCCACTACCGTAATTTTCCTTTATTCGAGCTCAAGATTAATATAATTTTCAAATATTCTAAGAAAATTAGCATATAAACCCAATGACGCCACATTATTTCCAGCCAAATTACAAAAGACAATAGCGTTACGAGCGACAATTACTATAAATCTTTCCACGCATTTAAAAGTTGAAGAAACATCGCAGGCAAAATAGACGATCCGAATTTTCTCTACCGTTAAGAGAGAAAGAAATTAAAAGAAGAAAAAACCTAACGAGATCTAACAACTCCAGACACTCGCAAGAACTTGTTCGCGTATATCACGAACGATAGACGATTCGAAAGCGAAAATGAGGATCGAACGTGACACAGTCGAAACGTAAATCTTAGGTTGGATTCCGCGGCTGTTTGGACGCGAGTAAAATGGAAAGAGGCTCGATCGCGATATCAAGACTCCGTACTCTCTATCACGGGCGAGAAATTGGCTCAGTCAGGGCGTTTCCTCTCTTCTCGAAACGGCCAGGAAAGAACGAAAAGACGGAAGCCGAAGCGACAGACAAAGTGGTCGGGAAACGAGGTAGGAACTCGAAACGAGAAGATGAGAAAATCGAGCCAAGTGGGTGCCGCGCGCTTCTTCCAACGATGTCCAATCGAGAGTCGAGCGCAACGACGACACAACGAGCACGCGGGACGCTCTCTGGAACGAGACGAAAGAAAAGCAAAAGAGCGGAGCAGCGAAAGAACGAAGACGAAGAATTCACGGATGCGAAAAGGAGAACGGACGGCGATGTTAGCAGCAACCACCGAGATGAGAGGATGGCGGCTGCACTGTCGGCATTGGGAAGAAACGGAAACTGAAAAGACGAGCGACGCGACGATAAAATCTGCCGACGAAGAAACCGCATACACCCGTGTATTAATATTCACGTGGTCCAAGCTCGTATCTGCGAGAGCGCGCGGGCGTTTGCCCTCGAAAAAGCCGAGCTGAGACCGCTCGCGTTCTGTCTCTCTCGCTCTTCCTTTCTCCCTTTCCGGTCTTAGGCGGATTGCAGCGCCAGCCATGTCGCTGCCATCGTCTTCTTGGCTTCGTCGTTCCACTCGTCTCGTCTTCTCCTTCCGGATAACATCGGTAAACGTCCTGGCCAACGTGGATGCCACCGTGTCCACATTCAGCTTGAACTTTCCAAAGGCTTTTGCCGTTTCGCTGTTCGGAGGAGAGAGAGAGAGAGAGGGAGAGATGGGCGGAGAGTCGAGCAGAGAGAAAAAGAAGAGAACGACAGAAAAGTGAACACGATACGATCGCGAGACAATGGACTTCCTCGGCGCTACATTAGTGTGGTTAACTGGACTCCGTCGCGGTTTTTCGAGGCGGTCGTATCAATGTCCATTTAGGAATCCCTTATTGGCTTTCGCGGGTTTAATCGAGTTCAACTTGACCGTATTGCATCTCGAACGCCACCGGCTGTCGCGATACGATATTTCAATCTCACAAATGGTCCTCTTGGCGCGTTGAGATCGAAATACCTGTGACTACGACGTCACGTCGAGGAAGAGAGCGTGCAACGATGGCATAAAGAATCGATAAATCAGTTATATAATTCGAAACGTTCCGAGGAGTCGCATTCAATTTCAACGGTTCTACAGTATTTACGGAAACGTCGTTTCAAGGTGTCCCATCTGTCTCGCTAAAATATTTTCCATACCAATTAATTTTCTTTCATACGTTTTCGAGATGTTTGGTAAAATTATCAGAGATGTTATTCAAGACCACGAGGACAGCAACGACCAGGATTACCTTCGACAATTCTAGCTCGGCTCGATCTAATAGAAACTTCGTTCCCCCCGTCTCCGCTAGGAAAGTTTTCATTTTCACCTGTTGCTAATAGGAACCACGAATTTCAGCGTTTCAATATCGCGAGATCCACCGAGAAAAGGTATCACCGAAACGCGTTAATTAAGATTCTATGGAAACTGAAACACGATTTCGTGTTGCCACGTCCGAACAACGTCGCTTTTATGAACGGCCTAGAATTAGGCCCGGAGGGTAAGAAAGTTATGAACGATTCCTTGTTTGTCGAAGAACGAATCCCCTCATGATTTCTATTAAAACTTTAGCATTTCAATCGACATTATTCTTTCTACATGCCCTACAATTTCATAAGTACGTAACTTCACTGGTAAATGTTATGGGAAAGCTATAAAAAATATACATGAAGTTAGCGATACTCCAAACTCGAATTCAAAACGTTCTGACTTCAAATGATTACAAGATAGAAATAAATGGTTAGATTACAAAAATTTAATCTATATAACAGATAAGTGGATATTGCTGAAATTGATGATTAATAACAACGACACAAACGATGCTTAAATGATTACATTTTCTACGTTTGTTTCGAAGCTATGATCATGTGAAATCATCAATTGCGCTTACATCTTTTATAAATTACCTATTGTTATAAAAAAAATGTTTATGAAATCGCAAAATCTACAATTATTTACTTATTTTTGTCAAATAACACAGCAAATATTATATCACTGCTCTCGTTCAATTAGATCATACGTTATTTTTATCTAAGAAGAACGTAAGCCTGATAAAATGAAAAAGCCTGTGTGTATCGCAAAAATCGATACTATACATTTGAATTTTTTATTTTCGAAGTTCTACCATTCGTAAAACCGATAGGCCGACGCTTCATTGTCACGTTTCATGTACGAAACGAATCAATGATCCGTTGCTACCACATTTACGATACGCTTCCGATATTCCGTTCCTTCAAACACGTTTTAAAAATGTATCGCGAGACAATGAGAAACGCGACAAATAAGCTTTCATTGCCACCATAGGTTTTCCTTAATCATTGCGTCGTTGCACGCTTGAGCAGATTGTGTCATTTTTTGCGTCATTGACGAGGAGGCCGTAATTCGATGTGTAAGTGCCTCGATGCGTCACACTTATTTTAATTGAAGTCAAGAATGCGGTCATCTTCCTTGGATATTATTGCATGGAATCTACATCTACATTGTCGTTTCTCGTATTCAACGACACGACGAATCATAAGAAGAATTATTTGAGAATGGATTTTACCGAAATTTAATCGTTGAACTCGTAAAATATTGTTCGATGATATCGAACAGATCGATAAACAAGTGTAAAAAATTAATCATGAACATTTTCAACTGCATCGACCTATTATTAGTTGTCAATGTTATAGATTTCAAGATCGATTAAACTGACAAAGTATTTGTATGCTTCTTACGCGAGTTTGGAAAAAGTTTCATTTTCATAAAATTGTTGTACCTTTTTGTACGATTCTCATTTGGAGACACGGACAGTGAGAATAAATTGCACTCATTGAAATCTGTCAAAATTAGTACATTCGTACTTTCGAATTTTGCTTATTTTTGAAACCTCTCACCTTCTTTCTCGATATCTGTCTATTCGTTTTTATAACTTAAATTTGAATCGATCGAACTTCTACAAAACCGTTTGAAAAAATTGTTTGATATTAAAAAGAAACCATCGAAGGGAAATAAATACCTTCAGGTTTGAAACTGATCAGAATCTACGAATTATTTAATCACGAATCAAAGGCAATGATTAATTGCAAAATAAAAGTACATATCAAATCGTTCACCCTCTTTACCCAACTATATGTAAACGTTAATTTCATCCAGTATACGAAATCTAATCACACACTAATCCACTGCAATTCTAATAGCGAGAGAAACATACTTTAAAAAGACGAAAGACCTAACTATTGCACTTCCATTCCACCGAACAAAATCACTGGCTGATCTACCGAGTAAAGACCTATCTCTTTATTCCCGTAATAACGCACACTCGACAAACCACTTAAACACGAACAAAAAGCAATGTTTCAACACGAAATAAAAAGTCGCGTCGATCGTCCGATCCTAAATGTTAACAATGGTCGTCTGCATGAATCACGTACCGTGCGGTAGTTCGGCAATGGAACGTAACGAATCATCAAAAATACATCCCAAGGGTTGCCAGAAGAATACAAAAAAAAAGAACGGTCGATCGCGATGATCGAGGCGCGCATCGCGGTTGTATCTTGCTGATACACGAAACAGTATCACGGCGTACCGCTATGTGTGGATGGATCGGATAACCGGGATAACAGGTGGTGCACCTGCTGCTGCTGCTGCAACTACCACCGTTGGAATTATTGTACGATCAGGGCCCCGGCGATCGGGGACGCGCAGGTCATAGCAAAATCAAATTACTTTGATCGCCGTAATACGCGGCCAAACAGACAGCCAATTTTTCGACCTTGGAAAGAGCACATCGAGATCGCAACAAGATCTAACACGATGTCGTGGCATCGACGATGATGTAACGGTTCCGGTTCGACCTTCTCTCGCGACTCGTTCAACTACGACCACCACAACTGCGCCACCTTCCTGCAATTATCCCTTCAAAAATTATCCCTTCAATTTTTTGAATGTTATCCAAGTCATATTGAAATGCATGGATGTTAAGAAGAAGCTTCTTATTCCAGAAACGAGGAAAAACAAACGCGTTACGTTTCAATTGGAATTACCGAAATCGAAATGAATTTTAACAGAAAAATATATGACGAAAGATGAGTCGTCGATCGGCAGGAAGAATAAAAGCTTCGTGATATGTACGAGGAAGACGAACTGGCGAGAAACGTATCATCCATGATAACGAATGCCAGTTCGACCACGTCGGTATGTTTTCCGGCTTGAAAGGAGGAAAAAAATATTCTACGGATATTTCGAGTCGGAGATGCGCGTTTCCATTCTCGTGCGCGCTTGCACAATGACTCATGTCATTTCCGGTGACAATCACGAGGAGACAGCGACGACATCGCGGCTCGATGCCATGTATCGCTAGCACGCAGCCTATCGTGATGCGACGAAAGATAACGCAAAATGCGTTTGCGCTTATTAACCCTTTCACTGGTACGAACCTGTATATATGTCCGGAGGAAAATATCGACATGGGCATATTTTCGCGTTCTTCGATGCACAAAGTCCATTGCAATGTTTATGTTGTTACATCGTATTAGAAATGCCAAAGTATTAGATATATACTATCTTCGTTTTCATATAATAGAAACAATATAAAAAGCAAAACAAAAAAACACGTTTTTTCATTTAAAAAACGAAACAACTCTTCGAAAAATCTAATATTCTCAACGATCGTAATGGTTAGTTACATGTCGTCCTTGCAAAATACAGAGTGAGCCAAATTGGGCTGACTTGACCCAATTTAATTCAATAATTTATAACTTTGGTAGGATTCATTTTTAATTATTGTTTCGCGGATAATAAATAATTTATGAAAATTTATAATGGCTACATACCCAGTTTAAAAGCGAGTTAAAGTTATTGAGTTTTATTATGTTTCGGAATAATCTATTATAATAATCAGTCAGTTGAAGTTGGCCCATCCTGTATTTAATTTTAACAACGTACACATTTCCACGCAAATTTACTAATTGATCCGACGATTATACAAACGCGAAATTTTGTACGATTGATCGTTTCGCTTATTTTCGGAAGCAACAGTCGGTTGAATCACCGAGTGAAAAAGTTTACAAAACAACGTTTGCGAAACGAAAGGAAAATAATCCTTTGTGATCCTTTAACGTAAAAAGGAGGGTAACGATAAAAAGCGGAGAAATTTGTCATCGTACGCTGAAAGAACCGAGATGGAAGCGAGTGTATTGTTTCCATTGTGCCACGCGGAAGAAAGGCAGATTTTACATGACGATAGAAAAATGGTAAGAACGGAAACGTCGATTTTAAATTACGTAATCGGAATGAATGAATGCAAAGGGAAAAATGACGTAACATTTATATTTCATTTTGAAGATAAACGTGGTCCTTTCATTTCCAGCATTGCGTTTCTATACGAAACGGACCTAGAGAAATCGCAATTGTCGATAGACGACGTGTTCGTGTGCGTGAAATATCCCGTGTAAGAGGAAAATATAGAGTGCAATCCCGATAAACTCGTAACAAGAGGCGTAACTTACAAAGCGAACGTAACGTTTCCAATGTGTGACGCGTACAACGTGCGCGCGTGTATTTGTATTCGCGACACACGCATCAGGCGCAGCAAATATCGTGACACGAAACGATAAATCGAGATCTAACGTCTCGTAAAGGAGGAAGGAGAACGAACGATGCAGCGACGACACTCGTATCGCGTACGAAATCCCGGAGGTTTCGGCGTGAAAACGGGCACGAGGGTGTCGTAGAATTTTCGATCGAATAAAGACGACCGATCGTACGTTAAAGATGCAACGGGACCGCCGATTCGTAGTTTGGTGCACGACGATCAGGTACGTCAGGACGCGGAATGCGAAGAGAGTCACTCGACGTTATAAATATTAATTCGTCGTGCGTACATGTCACCGTCCGCGAAGCGACCTCGTCATCGTTCGAACGGGCCCACCTTCGTCTCCTTCTCGCACCACGTTTTTTGCAATTGTTCGTGTCCTACGAAATCGTCGCGCCAGGCACGATCGCGATTCCATCTTCGACGATTTCTCGCCACGTCTCATCGTTCTCGCGTAAAGAATGCTAATGGAGTGACCGACGAGGTTCGACGAAGCCTATTCGTCGAATCGATCTGTATTTCGGCGTGACTCGAGTCTTCTCGATAACAAATGATCGTTAAAATAAGTCGTTCGGTGCTAACGATAATAAGAACAACGTGTGCTCTGAACGTTGTCGTTTCGTTTAAGGGCGTACCACCGGTGGTACAAACGGATCTCATCGCAGCTTTCTTTTTTGTTGAGAAAAACGCACGATTTAGCCATGGGAACGTGTCGAACCTTTCAGTACCATGCAGTAAGAAAAGAATTATTATTACCACTCGTCATCATTTTTTTTACGAAAAGAAAAGATTTAATTCCTTCGTTATTTCTCGAGCAGAGAAATCCTGCAAATATACTTGGAATAATATTCGACAATGTTAAAACCCTCGATCTTCTCTTTGCATCGTTGTCTTTCTTCTTTTTTGCTCGATAGATCGAAAATATTAAGAGGTGGAGAACTCGGATATCGAGAAAAATCGTATCTGACAATACGCCTTACTCGAAGGAGAAATCCTCTCGATGCATTTGAAATTTGAGAAAGGAACGCAAACAAACGATTCGGAGTCGATCGAGTAATGGATTGCACATCGAATCGAAAGTGGCTTGATACATCAAAGTTAGCCGGAATTATTATTCCCTTCTTTGGATAAAACTTTCGATAAAAGCGTCGAGAGAGTTTTACAGCGACTTATTCGAAGCCGATCGGCGAGATAAATTTTAGCCTCTCGTCGTCGCGGTTTTCGACGTCTATTCGAAAAAGAATCGAAGACAACGATCTCATCGACTCGCATTTACCGTTTTCCATTAAATCCCACATACCTCGAAGAGATGCAACGATTTTCACGGACTATAATATCGGCGAGACCCAATAAAGATCAGCGAACCATGCTTAAGACGGGCGTTACGAGCGCTCTCTTCTTTCTGTCTTGCTACGAGTACCGCGCTTCTATTCCATTTATTCGAAGAATTTTCCATTTGCTTTGTCCCAACGACGTCGACGATCGCGATCACCGCGATCACAGAGATGACAATGACGCGAGCCATGACGATTTGGTCGAATGCACGAGGGAATGTAATTGCGATTTTAAAAACGACTATCACCACGACGATCGGTCAAAACATCGAATATCGCAACGAAGATCGTAAACATTCCCATATAAGTTTTTGTATTTTTCAGTAACACGTTGAGTGCCACGTCAGTCATCGGTGACTGACACTGAACTTTCCGTTCAGGCCGCGTCAGTTACCAAGCAGCACGCGTGGCCTGACAGGGATTTCCTTATAAATTCGCGTGGCACTCAACGTGCTAATAAGTTTTATCAGCTCCTTGATTCGACCAAAGGAACAAATTTCGTAAGGTTAACGCTTCGGTTAAAACATTCCTAAACTTTATTCAAATAACTTCGGCATATTTCCCTTGAAATTAGAGGCAAGGGATATCTGTTATATCGTAAAGCTCAAAAATTACTTACACGTTCTATTTTGTACATGTTAAAAATAGAATAGTTGATTATACATCAGGCTTATAAAAAAAAAATAATGTCGAATATTCGAGTGATACGAAAAGACTCGCCGATCGATGGTATTTCAATTTGGTGGAAGCTATTCTGAGTCGCCCCTTCAGTACGATTTTACTTACGAAACGAAGCTTTGCAAGCGTAGCAATTGAATATCTCTTGAGGCTCGCAATAAAAAAGGATAGATAATGTTTGGCATTCGAAGAAAATACGAGCGCGATTCATTTTACAGTTCTTGTAGATGGTTCATTGACGATTGACTTTTCATAGAATAATCAACAGTTTGACATACCGCTATAAAATACAACTTTTTTTCAATACCAACGGTACTAAGAAACAAAAAAATTTTAAATAGCACACGAGAGTAGTTAATCGGAAAATTAGGAAAAAATAAATTATATCGCCATACAACGGTACAAAATGTGATAAAAATTAAAAGAGATAGATAAATAAATAGAGACTTTGGGCGCTTTATACGTGACGCTGGTGAAGCACGACCAATTCGATTTCGAAAAGCAAGTCGATGTATCCAATGAAAGGGATGAAGAACCGTTCGCCGGTCCATACCACGAAACGACGTTACATTTTCTTTACCGACGAGGAACGAAGCGAGTATCGGACCATTACGTGGCCAACGTCGGCACACCGTTACTTCCATCGCTTAAGTAGAATTTAGGATCAGCGTCGCGGGTCAGAGAAACCCAGTGGACTTTTATGGGCCCTCTATCGCGTGCTACTAACCTCTCTAGGAAGTGCTTCGCACCGGTATAAAACGGGATACGAGCTAATGATAATTTATGAGGAGACCGACGATAAAAAGAGATTCGCTCGGGAAAATCGACGGCTACGCAACGATATCCTCCTGGAAGATGAAGATTTTCCCGAGAATTTCTTCCCCCGATGAGGATGTTGTCCATTTGAACGAAAAAAAAAAGAAAATAATCCTACTTAGGATGGATGAAGAAAGAGAAGGAAAGACGATTTTCAAAAAAATAGACGCATTTTTCAGGGTAAGCATCAAACTAATGAAAGGTTTTTCCTTCTAGGCAGCTAGCATGCGTTATAACTCAAGGTCTTGAGAGAGTTTTCCACGAAACGCGCGTAAACTCCGATATAATCTGGAAACACGAACAATATCGTCTATGTATTTACATACATACCTTTTTAAGCTTTGATTTTTTCGACTTTACTTGTAATTTGTATGTTGCATCTTAAAGAGGAAAACAAGAATTTGACATTGATTCTAGACTAATGCTGAGATTATGATTCTTTAAATACGAAAATTGATTTAACCCTCTTAGTGTAGTTTCTGCCAGCGGAACTAGCGAGAAATGCGAAAGGTAATTTAATAAAATGTATCGCCTCGGGGGAAAAAAAGATTATGAAGTTATTGTTTTAGATATTCATGTGCGGTTCATATAATAAATTATAGCGATTTTAACTATGGTATCGGCCCATCGCACTGAGAGGGTTAAAAAGCAACCATAAAATTACGGCATTGGGATGAAAGTATAATGATCAGACTCGAAAAAGAGAGACGGTAGTTCACGAATATTGACATTTGCTGGATATATAATATTTAAATTGGAGCGCTGGCTCCCATTCTTTGTTTCTATTTTCCCCTGTCTTGACGGCGTAACGTGAGTTACTTTTTGGTGGTTTCTTTCCTTCGAATTTCAGATATTGTCGGATACACCGCATACAATATCCATGAACAGGAAGTTAAGCGGACAGAAATCCATTCGAAACAGATTTAAGTGCAACCGAGTAAATAAGTTTCCGAATCGAGCAGGTTTTCTTTAATTATTTCAATCCTAGATCGTCTTCACACGGCACCTGAGTTTCATCCAAACGAAAATTCACCGCGTTACACGCGAAAGCAAGCAAATAGATCGTCCGATTTCGTTGAACTCATCTTATAAAATCACGATTCTCTCTTGGATTTTCTTCGCACGTTATGTCCGCATTAGTTGGACTCCGACACGCACTGCCCTAATATTTTACTCCTTTCGTTTGCGATTGTTGGCGAGGATAGTTCTAGAGAAGCGACGCGCGCTTTGTATCTACCATTTTCTCTCCCTCTCTCTCTCTCTCTCTCTCTGTCTCTCCTTTCTCTTTTTCTCCGTTTCACTGCGAACGGGACTCGTGTACACGGCGCGATGAAGAAAGACCCGTCGACAGGAAGTGCGTTGAACTAAGGCGTAACCTTGGTGTCGTCACGGTAGCTGCATCCTCGTTGTCAGGTGTAACGACGAGTTCAAACGCGGAAAAAACGGAGGAAGAAAGAGGCAAAGAGGAGAATTATAGAGAGAGAAAGAAAAAGAGGGGGGGGGGATTAAAATAGACAAATTCCAACGGTTCGTTGTCTCTTTCTTTTTCGCCGGCTCGTGCCACGCCTTTCTTTACTTTCGATGCGGCGGTATTCGGTCGTTTATACGAAACGAAAACAACGACCGACGTGCCGGTTTACCTCTCCACCGAACAACGCCTATTTAAACGCGGATTCGTTCGTATACAAGCGGTACACGTCTAAAGCATAAATTGTAAAATGGCGATTGGAGGAAGGAAAAGATCGGGAGGTCGAGAAATTTGAGAAAAATTTCTCCGCGGTTGGAACGCATACGAAGCAAACATGTCCTAAATATCCGTTTACGAATTACAATATGTTCAAATTATCGCTAAATAATCTCTCAATATGGATCAAGTATTGCGAAAAGACGAGAAACCTTCCATTTGTCAATTGCATAAATACATGAATAAAATGGTGAATACACGATAAAATCGAGGAAATGCGTAAAAAGTTAAGCAGGATGATATCAGATTGTTCGAAAAATCAATTTGTTTTTCCCCACTTGTTTTCCATAAAAACAACAACGTTTTTTCATTTTAAGAAAAACGAAATAACTTTCCGAACAACCTAATATATACGAACAAAATAGTACGTCGATCTAGAATACGAAGCTCCAATGTTTAACCGAATTCGACGATTCTATAACACAGTTCGAATCACGGAAAGTTATGAAATTTTCACCGAGGGAGGAAATAAAGAAGAAAATGAAATCGATCATATTCTCGCGCGTCCGGTCGAACGGATCTCATCCGTGATAATAACACCGCGATCGCGTGAGCGAACCTCGACGGTGCTACAGCAAGAGGGAACGCTGTAAAACGAAAATAACCTTTTACGAAAAGATTATTGCCACGGAGCTCGACCAATCAGGTCGAATAAAATCGATTAGAAAGGAATACAGCTGGGCGGATGAGCGTTATTCCATACCTGGTGATCCGTACGGCGATTAGTTCCGCGCGTGAACGCTGAAGAACGTTGAAAAAAGAAATCGCCTTCACATGTATACAAGTATATCGTAATTACGTGATTACCAGACAACTCTCTTACCTAATAATTTTCACCAATTTCTAGAGGAACATAGACCAAGTTACAATTTAAAAATTGCAAATGGATAAAAAAAACTTAGCAGCGTTTAATTTGCCGTTTATAATCGCGTATCTTCGGACGATAGGAATTTTTAAACGAAGCCTCTTCCTCCCATTACTGACGCAAATTCTTCGAATTTGACAAAATATCGAATCCAATAAAATAATAAAATAAATATAATATAATATAAATAATAATAGATTAAAAGAAAAAAAAGGAAAGTCTAAAACGTGAATCAGACAGAAGATGACCTTTCGACTCTCAAAACGAGCGCTTGGCTGACCAGATCTCGCAGTCTAGAGACCGTCTCTTTACGTAAGTCAGAAGGAATGCCTTGATTTGGCTAGGAAAATAATACGAACTTCAATAAAATTGAATAAGTTCGATAAATCAATAAATCCAAGCGATTCGTTACTTTCAACATTGCAAAATCGAGGTTTCATTCTTCATATAACGACCTCGAATATTCAATATCGAATATCGAACATCGATCTTTCGTACGACCAAGTCGCCTCATTTCTTCACAATTTACGATATCCTTGCGAAGACGCGATATATTCTGCGGAAATTAAAAAAAGGTTGCTGTTGCGAAATACAATAGTGTTTCATTGAAAAATATTCATTAAATTCCTAAAATACTCGTACAGCATTACTTGTTTGATAGTAGACAGATGCTCTTTAAATCTCTGCGGATTTATGCTGATTTACAAAAAAAATATCAAAATAACTTGGAAGCGCGATTTCAACAGAAAAAGGTGCGACGAACTTATCGACGATCCTATACGCGCGTGTTCGTGTAAGTTAAGACAAATAACTTATTTACGCGTTTGTGATTTACTAGACTTCCTTAGTTTTTAATTAAACCACCGCGCGAACGACGTGAAAGTTTCTATATAAACAAGGAATTAGTGTGGCGCGTATCGCGAGAGCAACTTCCACTCTGCGTTCTTACCAAAAGTTCCCACAATAAGGCGTACCAATAAGCACGACAGAAAACGTATTTGCTCGCGGAGCGATCATAATTAGACAACAGAGAATAGAGGGAAATCGCACGATCGATCGATTAGTTGTTACGTTGCAACACGGATTTTCGCAATCCGCTTTAATCATCCCTAAGCCAGCGAACGATCATTCGTATTGTTTTTACCGCCTATCAACGCGCAAAGGATCGCTAGTAATGGCGCGTAGGCACTCGATCGAGTCCTATCAGCCGCCAGTAAATAGATTCGCGTATTCCAACGGTAAGCTCGCGTGAGCCTCGTTCGACGCCGAAAAAAAAATGGCACGCCGAAGTTTTCCGTCGGTGAAATATGAATTTCCACGTCCCGTCTTTTCATCTGTCGGCAAGTGCGTGTATACATTTCCACTGTATTCCTTGTGCTTTTACCTTTCGTAATTAAGTTGCGTTTAACCTGAATCGTACTTAACGAAAAAACCGGCTGTAATTTATCCGACGTGAAATTACGGGAGATTAAAAATTATTTTTATTATCGTTCTGCATTATTATTCAACGCGTTTCTTCAGAAACAGTATCGGCATACGCGATAGACACGAGTGCTACCTAATCCTATTTAAATACAGCAAGTCATCGAGTAGATGAACCCTCGATTCATATACCTAGTGAAAATATTGAACATATCGTTAACGGATTAAATCGATGTGAAATAATGACGTTACTTGTGCAACGAAATACGCGTAACGCGCCTGTAACTTTAATTATCTCCAATAATAGATTCAACGAGCTTAAATTATTCTACCGATATATTTTGGAAGCAATCATACGATCATCTCGTTATAGCATTTGATTATTAATGCTTATCTACCGCTCGATGAAATTGCACAGCAATTCTAATGTTAATGTTTAACCAATTGACCTCGAAATAAAATATTAATTGGTAACTAAATTTTAAAAAATCTGTTACATGGATTCGCAATATTGTATGAAAATTCTTTTTATTTTAATCGATATGATTTCCTGCAATCGTTAGCGCGTTAAATGTCGCATTGATTTGCCATTCGCCACTCGGTGAATGAATAAATAAATTGTCGTGCAAGATCGATGGAATCCCGCAGATGGAAGAAGACACCGAAGATAAAGAAAGAATAAAAACAACGGTGCGTTGTGTTAATTATACCCTCTCGGAGCGATTAAACGAATTAACGATGTCGTCGATAACGAATCGTATCACATTAAACAGTTTAACTACGGAATAAAATAATTTATTGCCATGTCGTTCGGTTTATATAAACCATTGGAGTTCTTTTTCTCATAATTTGCTAATGTGTCGTCATCAGTACGTGCAATTCGTTTAGCGTCAACCGCTTGGTATTTTTCTGTGAGAGTGACGTAAGATCTATATCGTATCCACAAGAATCGATAATTAATCTTTAGCGATTCTTTAGTCGCTAGAATGCATTTCACGCGTTCTTCTTCGACGTAAGACTGACTAATCTTGTTCAAGATTTATCCGATACATTAAACATATTTCGACTCGCCTTTTCGTGTGATTTTGATAAAATATTTCGAAGAAAAAAGCATTTTTCAGAAAATTGCAGTGATCTAGGTTCATTCAGTTCTGTAGTCGACTCTCGAGGGACATTCTAGTGGTTTGCTAGACTCACGATGTTCCTTCAGAGAGAACGACCGAGTGCAAAGTGTTAAAACTCCCCGGACGAGCCATATAATAAAATATTACGGAAGAAGACAAGGTCAACCAATGTCTCGTGTCCTTCCACCACGCGAGAAAGAGGTCTCTTGGTCTAGTCCTCTTCCTTCCTTCTCGAGATCCATAGGACGCGCCAATGCGCCACAGTGGCGTCAGCACCAGCACCAGTATTATCAGTAACAACCAGAGAAGTAGGAGGTGAAGTAGGAGTAGGACGAGGAAGAGAATTTCTGCGAGGTGTGCGTCGCGACTCGCTGACCTGTTGCGCGCTCTTTTGTCCTGGAGAGCTGGTGCGCCACCACTGCTTCGGCTGCTGCTGCTTTCTGAACCGTTCTATACGGCACTTATTCTTTCTGGCGCTCTTCAACGCCGACGGCGAAACAAGAAACGGTATTGTTCGTCCCTTTCCTCTCCCTCTCCTCGTTCAGCCCCTCCACCCAACCGCTGGGTCGTAGAAACTGTAATTTTAGTATCCGCAAATATCCGAGGACCTCCTGGTAGGTAAGTCGATGCTCGAGCACGAATTACTTTAACCCATGATACTTTGTCCATTGGTCGGATTTTGATCGTCTTGTTTACTTGATTGTCCTGTTACTCTCTCGTGCTTCGTTCGGAAGGGAGGAAAGCAGGTGAAAGAGATGTTATGCGAATACAGAAAGCATCGTGTGCAGCTGCGCGCTCACGAACGAATTCGCAACAAAGCGACGAGCGAATTGAAATTGACGTGAGTTAGAGCAAACAGTGTTTAAACTACTGCTGGTAAATTGCACGATACGCGATGCGCGGTACGTACGTACCATCAACGTTTTATTAATACCGAATCTAGCTCGACGCGGACTTTGAAAGTTGCTGGGTATTATTACCCTCCAGCTGGGCGGAAACTGATTTTCAGGAATTCGAGAACGCACCGAAGTTAACCAAAGCTGTTACACCGGATGTAGGAGACGACACTTCCCTGATGGTCTATTCGATCGAATCGTAATACTCTCGTATAACACCTCCTTGTTTGACGTTTCGACAGAATATTGTAGTCGATTCCACTGGATCAAAAATTGTTGATGCGATGCAACGAGTACGATTTCGATTAATCGAAGAACAAAAAACGATCGTAGATGATACAACGAAAAATACATAATTTTATTATGGGATGAAAATTCATAGATTCCAGATTTTTCGTGAAATTCTCGGAAACGTCGATCATTTCGATGCGTTTCATAGAATTTGACATAAACTATACATCGAAGAAAATCGATATCCTTCTACCTTTATGATTTTCCTTTCTTTCGCCACATCGTGTAACTCGACAACATCGACGTTCGACAGAAATATCGATTTACACGAAATTCCATTCGACGACCCGTTTTCCTACGCTTTCATTGCTTCGCCGCGTTAATCCTGCCGGTTCTAGGATAGAGGATGAAAGGTTACACCGACGAACGCATATCGAATTACGATGTGGCCGATTAGCGATAAAGTTGAGAAGCTGCGTCTTTCTTCCGCGTCGCTAAGAAGAAACAGACCAAGAAGAGGAGGAAACAAAAGGATCTTGGCTAGCGTGCGCTGTATTAACGGGTGGAGTTAGAAAGTTAAGCTATAATTTACGCGTACACGAGTCAAGGCGACCCCATTCATTGTCAAGTAACTTCGACGACGCCAGGAAGAAATATGAGGAGGAGGAAGGTGCATCGATGCACCTCGCTTGATTCCTTGCTAGCACCCTCGGAACCAAGACGATACTGGTGACGGCAGCAACGGCGATCCGTGTTCCGCATGATCCATTTTCACGCACCAAATAATTTCGAACATGCACCATCGACTACCAACCTACCTATCTACCTACCTACCTACCTAGCTATCTATTTATTTAGCTATCTATCAACCAACTTCGGCTCGCCACGATCATCCACCACATATTGTTGGGTTTTTGGAGCAGAGTAAAATACTCAACTGTAATGATAAAGTTAAAGTTTAATATAAAATAATATAACTTCGTGCTTACTGCACGATGCCCAGACGAAGACTGCTCTTACGAAAAGAAAACGCCAAGCGTTCGAACGGCAGAGCACTAGGACAACAGACAGCAGAACGCTAGGATAGACTAAACATATCGAAACAAAATAGACCTTGACTGGTGACGCCAATCACAACACATATCAACGTGAAACAATTTAAATCTGCACTTGACTTTCTTTAGATCGCACTCTTTTCTGCACATTAGCTATGCAATTTGATTCTTACCTTTCCTGACTTTCATGCTCCTTCTCATATAGAGACGATTAAGCGTCATCCTTCAGTTTTAAAACGAGGCGTAATTCTTGAACCTAGCCTACGCTATCACAAGCTTACATATTAATTATAAAAGCGATGTCGTTCGAAAAGCACCGTCCGAACTGTTTCGGATTGAAGCTGAGACATTCTGACAGATCACTAATCGCGATCTCAATAACATCACCGGCTGATTGTCGGTTCGAGTCGTCCAAGAGGCCGGGAAAAGCTTCGATGAATTCATCCCACTAAAGCTATCGTCATTTTCCCGATCAGGAATCAGAGAGTTATCAAAAAGGTAGCAAAAATAGGTAAAAACTCTTGCTGCGATTGTTAGAAATGACGAGAGAGGAAATCGGAACGCGAACGGACCGTGAAAACGATCAGCTATGCCTGATTCGTTACGAAGACGCGATAAAAGCGACGTCATGCGATAGTAACTACTAGTCCTCGCACGTGATAGATTCTTCATTTAGGGGTTTCCAAGTAAAAAGGTTCGAAAGAAGTCGAGTCTCTCCTCCAGATACTTCGTTGGCAGAACTGGTAGCTGAATGACAGTTCATTGACAAAGCATGCACACAATGGCATATGGTACGTTGAGATCGATTCCGTTCGACTTGAAATAAGACGAAAAACGACGCGAAGAGTCAGCGAGTGGCATCGTCTTTGGTCGGTTCACAATGAGTCATTCCGGGGGAACCTTCGCATTGCGAAGGTGAACCAGTATTCGCTTTCCAGGAACCAAAGCGAAACTCTGCCTAGCGAGACGCCGTTCGTCGTCCGGTGACGACAACAACGATGGGAAGTTAAGCTTGATGCTAGGCAATGCGCACGATTTCGCGATGATGATTGCGAGGAGAAAGCGCCTTTCGCGCGTATATGTGTGCGCGTGTATGTGTGTGAACGTCGATTCCATCCGTTCGTCCACACACACCTGCACGTATAATAACAATGCGTCAGAGTGGAGTCGAACTCCGCGTACCGTGAATTACGACGCGGTTCGCAATGATGTTCTTGCCTATTTCAATTTTTGCACAAGATTTATCGCCAGTTTTCCATACCTAACCTAAAATCACGTTGCGCGTTCGTCCGTGGTATGCGAATCGCTTTAAAACGAGGTCACGAAGAGTCTAGATGATTTTGGAATTAGAATTACACTTTGGAAAAATGTCAACAGTTCGCGACTTCATTGCTGTACGAGTTACGAGGAGCGCTAGGATGATATTATACGGTTTGCGGTTATAGTCTTTGCGATGTTAGTCTTTTTGCTTTCAAAACATTTTCATTTATCACTGATTTGGTTTCTTTTCGTCAATTCTTTGATATACGGAACATTTCGTTTGTTTCTTCAGTTTTTTAACCTGTTAACCGGGCGGGACGTATAAATACGTCAAACGTTATTGTATATCAAATATACATATATATGTATTATATATATAAGATAAGATAAGACATATATAAAAAAATATATTTTTTTATCTATATATACTATATATATTTGATATATAAAAACGTATAAAAACGTTTAACGAATTTATACGTCCCGCCCGGTTAACAGATTAAGTACTATATTTCTCGATACTCAATTTCAGTAATTGAAAATAGGCGACGACCACGCCAGGTATAACCAGCAAACGGTACCTCCAGCTTTTATCGACGACGGTCGAATCGTTCCTCGGGGAAGATACCTCCGAGATATTACATTTGATTCGAAGGCAATTTCGAAAGTCGGATCTCGATCACAGACTCTTTTCCATGACATCTCGCGTAGGCATAGAAACAAGCTAGCTAACAAAAGTACACGACTTGCGAGCAAACACTACGTCGGCTGCGAAAGACGATCACGATGTTTTCTCGTCACATGCAGTCAGGTAACGCGATGTTACGTAGCTGAACGGAGTCTCGTATAAGTCTCCATGAATTATCAATTACGTTTATGGTTAGACAGTTCCAAGATATTTATAATACGCGTCTGTCTAGCGTACGCAAACACCCAGAGCGATGCTTTTCCTTAGGTCAAGCACGAGACATTGTTCACGGGTGTTACGCCATTTCTTTTTCTCCTAGCGAATTATAATCTATTGCCGATGTTTCTTTGTGTTTAAGTAATTCTTCTAAGAAAGAAAATAAACTCGATATCTTCGCGATTTTCAGTCGTTTGTCCAGCTACTATCGATCAACATCTACTTCTTACACGCTATTGCCCCGATTATTACTTAAACATTAAAAAACTGCTTAGCTTCAAGTGTAGATACCCCAATCGCATTCGTTTAATAATATGTAGGAAATGATTGCATTGTTATTAACGATACATTTAACTGGGAACAATATTTATGATGATTTCGTCTGTAAGAAGTGGTAGTGTCATTGCTGTTTACAAAGGGGGCGAAAAAAAGAGAAAGAAACGTCATAGACGATCGCCTAGATTAGAATTGTTCATACAGAACGTACACGTCTCGTCATAAATCATGTCGCGCTTCTGTGCACTCGATAATCCTATCCTAGTAGACATCTTTCGTCGTTTCGTATTTCTTCGCTTAGCACCTGTAACGAAGCGACGCGATGACGAACGAGCTAAAAGAACGTTGTCGCGTTACCTGACGAAGGTTCGTCGATAAACGCAGGATTTTGCTCGGTAGCGACACACGCTCGATGCCTATAGAACAGTCACGAAGACCGAGCTGACGTCGGTGGTATCGAGAAACGTCAGTCACGCGATAAATCGTACTACATACAACGCCGTTCACCGCGGATTATCCACGTTCGTTGTCTTCCGTCGGTGTCGAATCATTCGACAAATTCAAGATAAATTTGGTAAATTCGTTGATTCGTTTAATTCTCTTTTCATCGCTACTTTCGTTCGAGGACAAATGAATGACGTTTACGATGGAACAGGAAGACCCTGGAGATTTTCGACAGCCCTTATGTCGTAATCGATCCTTAAGGCTAACGCTTCGAGGTACTCGTTTTCTGTCGACGACGAGCGGATGTTTGGGGATCACTTTGCTGCTCGTAAAAAAAGCGACCTTCGGCACCGACGCGTTGCAGACCTAGATTCCTTTGTTCTCATCGTCCCTTCCCAATGACTAAGGGCGTATCACTACATCCTATCCGCTTCCATCCTAACGATCTTTCCGAACCAGGGCCTCCTCGAACGCATCACGATAACGCGTTCTCAAATAGGAGAAGTACGCTGATTGGACTACTTTAATCTTTTCTGCACCAGTGGGGTCAAGTCCCGAAACTACCTTAATTTTTACTTCTCCGAATGTTCAGTGGTTCCAGGGTGAAAGTACTCTGCCAGAAATACGGTCCACGTGTTTATAAAATATAAAATTCTGGAATTTATCTTCTTTTTCTTTCTCAGAGAAACGAAGCCACGTAAACAGAGCCAATTGAAAAATTCAAAAGTGAGACTCTCTTCATGGGGCATTTTTTTACATGCGCGACAGATCACATTACAGAAAGACCTCGTATTCATAATAACACTTTTATGCTTGATCCTCAAAGGGAAAAAGGTCCATTTTGGTAACCTTTTACAAGAACAATGGTTTCAACGTAATATACCAATATATCCCGTATCTCCGAGAAAGTTTGCTTCGATACGAACTTAGCGAGTTCATCGTGCCACGGAGTAACAGCGCGTTGAGTACATAAACGCCTTCCTGTACAGCACGCGGCTTGGTCTACCAAACGAACCGTTCGTCAACAGCGAATATCGCGAGGAAAAAAAGAGCAGATCAATATCCCTCTTTCCTACGATTCCTAAGTAACCGGATAAAAATTTCGTCGGAGAAAGACGCGATATGGACGAGACGCAAATTTCCATCGAGCATTCAGGAAATATCTCAACAAATAGCGAGGCTATTTAACCACTTGCGCTGGCAAAAAATTCA
>JAITYT010000085.1:147958-160119 GCA_025433975.1 Liostenogaster flavolineata | reverse complement strand
TTTTTTTTTTTAATGAAAATAGCGTTTCAAACGATCATAAACGATAAATTAATTAAGTATTCTGTTAGGGAAAAACGAAATTACTTTCCGCATAACCTTATTTGCTTAAAATAGATGGATCGAATAGGAAGCGACTCGCGTATCTCCGCAAACGGTGAAAATGTCGTGTCGCAGCAATCGTTCAATCTTCCATCGAAGTGACGCACCGAAATTCGAGCGATGATTCAGAATCGTCTCGTCTCGTTCCGGAGAGGAACGAGTCCGATTGACCGTGTCGCAATTCTCGACATAGTTCCCTCGCTTCGTGTTTCGCGGTCGATGCTTGTTATGTGGTTCTCGACGGTTCATACTTGCGAATCCTCGGGAGAGTTGGCGCCATTAAACGACAAATCTCCGTGGTTAGGACGCGGCTACGACGACTATCTATGACGACGGATGTAACGAACGATGGGTCGTTCAATGGGAGCTTTCGGATCGTCTAACGGAATCACGAAAGACGTTTGACTTATCTCGAACGGTTACGTCAATTAAGCTTGATTCATTGAAAGCGTCGTTCGAATTCCGTCGCTTTTAGAAATAATAATAGCAAGGAAAAGATCTCGTTGCGTGGTACAACGAAATCGATGCATCATCGAGGAGAGAAATCGTTGAGCAATGATAAGAATGACTCGCGTAGGCAAACGTTACACTCGATTTGTTCAAGCAATACTCGTACGTTTCGTAATTATAACTTCGTATTTATTCTATGCCTAACGTTATCTTTGATTGCTCTTTCGCCAGCAAAAATTACACACGGCAGACTCTCGTAACACATCGGCTGATAAGTTCCCGGTCTAAAAATAATGCCTGGTAATGCAAAATAAAAGCTATTGTCAAAACAATTTTGTGGACTTTGATATTTTCTGACATAACCACCTCTTTTTAGCAACCAGAGGATGCCGCATCATACGACCGTACGACGTTTAAATTCAGCGAATCAGTCAATAATGGTCGATTTTCCTGGTGCAGAGTACGGATGACACTTATCAAGCCAAGCTTTCGTTTCAACGGTGTTTTTCTCTATCAAAAAACAATGTTTTATCAACACACGAAATTCTTTTGTTTCACTGAAAGCATTGTAACTTTTGAACCAAACGTCAGGTCGTCAAGAAATTTTGACAGCTATGTTTTAAATTGCAACTACTGTTTTCATATAACGAGGTTCCTCGTACAGATATTAAAACGTGTCTTGTATTCGTGATTCGAGAAAGCTTCGATTGAATTAAATATAATTGAGTATACGTAAGTGCACGTAACGTACGATTATTTTATAAGTTAGGTTTACGAGAAGAGTATTTTTCGGGTTACGATGAATGAAACTGAAAGGAAGAAAAATGTCAAAAAGAAGCTGCATATGCATTAAACAAACAAAAAGTAGCAATGTTACATGGATCGAATTCTAAGAAGAAAGTAAAAGATACAATATATTCAAGGAATTTCATTTGAATGAGTAATATCTCATTTTAAACCCGTTGAGATTATAGACGTTGTGAGAGAAAAATTTTCATACAGCACCATTTCCTATAACGTGAATTTATATAACGGGTAACGTATCAACCACGTTATACGAGCATCTACTGTATATATAATGCGATTACTTACGTGCTGCGATAGAACTGATATTCGACTAGAAAATATTGAATCATTCCTTAAACTCTGCGTTCTTCTTCCTTTCGTATTAAATTTACCTACCAATCCTATCAAAGATTTCCAAAACAGCGCGAAATACTCACAAAGATTCCATCTCCAGTCGAATCGCGTTAAAAATCGTAGAACGCGCGTAACGACGCGGAACGGGTCGCCAATTAATTCAACGTGAAAAAATCAACGTAACGAGTGCTCTTCTGGAAGAGAACAAAAAACTCGCTTCCACGTTCGAAAAAAATCGCAGAAACTCGTCGGACGGCGAAGCGCGGATATGTCGTACATGCGACAGCTGTGATGCTGCCCAAATGGGAAAAATAGGTTGAACGTCGAGAAAAACGGCGGGAGGGGGGAGGGAAAGTAGAGGAAAGCGAAGAGGTGGTCTCTCGTGACAACGGAAATCGGCTCGACGACGTTACGGGTTGCTTGGACGCGTTTCCGTAAGTCGATGCGGCGGCGTTCGACGCGTGGTAACGTGCAGATGCACCGCGACGCGAATCTGCCCTGCATCGCCTCCCACGGTGGATGAAATTTCAGTTGGTCGCGGTCGGAAGCACGTCGTGACTCCTTCCCTCTCGACGTCCTTCCTCCCACGATGCGACACGGCCATTCTTGTCAAAAAAACGTCATCGAAGCCACCTCTCGTCGCCTCCGTTCGTCGCGGTGTTGTTAAAACGTTTCACTACGATGTGCACTACCGGTGGTACAAACGGATCTAATCGTAGTTTCTCTTACGTCGATAGAATTAGTGAACAAATTTAATCGATTGGACGATTAACAATACAAAGAATAAGAAGAACGGGAGGAAAAAATGAGATGAGTGAATGAATGTGGAGAAGTTTTGGAACAACGTGAGCTCTCTCTCTCTCTTTTCAATATAATTACGTAAGTTAGAAATTATAATAGGTTAATAATTATATATATATAAGTTAGAAATTAAGTTGGAAGTAAGACCTAGTGTAAATGTAGTCGTAAAGAATGAATATAATGTTGGAAGGAGGACGTAAAAGATCCCTGGAACCTTCAGAAAATAGTGGATAAAACTAATAAAAAAATACTGTGAGAAATACATTCGGTTAAACGATCGATTTTGAAGTTTCCTTCAGAATTTTCTACGTAGAAATGAAGAATTCGACGACGTAATTACGATCGTGATAAGAATACTCGCTCGATTTTTCATCCGATTCAAGGGAGACGTAAGAAACATTAACGATACGAATTTATTTATTTATAAGAAAAAATGGTACAAGTCGGAAAATGACAATGAAAAGACGAATAAAATCGGTCAATCAAGTCGAGCGTAATTCGAAATTGCTTTCAAAAAAATATTACTTCGCGCTTTTCAAGTTTTCGCGATCGGTTTACTTCATCTTCATAATGTTCAATTTTGCTCGAGTGCTCTCGAGAATACGATAGACAATTTTCCATGGCGATAACGGGGTGAAAATTGGTATCGGATATCGATCGAGGATCTATCACGCAACAGTAAATACATTTCATCGAAAAAATCGACTTCTCTTTCTTCCTCGTTCTCGTTTACTCGTTTCCTCGTGGAATTAATGCCAATCCTTAACCTCTCGTTTTGTAACATCGAACGAGACTCGCGCTGTTGATTCGAAGCAAAAGTAAGAAACGCGTATCACGCGCTCACGTGTACGTTTACACACATATACATGTAAACAAGAGTTCGAAGAGAATTGCAACGCGATGGAGAAAAATCGTCGATCTTCTACATCGTGTTACTCGCCATTTAAATCCTAACGCAAGGGGTCGGTCGATATCGATAAAAAGTCATACAACCAGTCGCCTGTGCATAGCAATCTCGCATAAAGAACAAATTGAGCGAAAATAAGACGTGTAGAATTATTACGTAAGCGTTTATACGGCCACGAGGAAGATTACAAGCCGACGTTCGCGTACGAATTAAACGGGTAGTAGCTTGCTCCGTACGGAGCAAGCGTACGTATACGGTGATTCGTGAATTTTCCAGTACGTCGTTTGCGCACGTGAACGTATCTGCGAACGTTCGTTCGTTCCATACGACTTCAATAAACGTAAATCAGTACTTTTTAGAATCATGAAACGCGACCGCGAACGATGTGAAAGATTCACTCTTCGATTAACGGCGCGCACCTGCGCGCAAGCGCAGTAATGCCCGCGCATTCCATTTTCGAAGAAGAAATCCGATTTATTCCGCTTAATTTGAAGAATCCCCAGAGCAATTTTCGCCCATGCACTTGCATTTACATTAGCAATTTAACGTCGAATGTACCCATCTACCTATCTATCTAGCTGCTTGTCTGCCTGCCTACCTGCCTGCCTCTCGTGATTCGCGTCCTCCTTTTACGTACTGACACGGATAAGTTAACTATAGGCCGATTACCTAACGGTAAGGTAAAAGAAGGCTACGAACGTTCTCGTCACCTAAATTCTATGTCATTACAAACCTAATTCTTCGTAAGTAATGATCAACGATGATGACTTTTACGGCTATTATTCGAGAGACGTACGAATTTGCAATAACGTAACGACATTTCTGCGACGTGAAAAAGAAATGCTGAGGTAAAAATACGTTTTACCTCCGCCAATATGAATGAATTAGAAGCGAGTTTCGTTCCCGCGATGCGACATTTCTTTTTTTATTTTAAATGAAACGCGTGGATTCGGTCGAACGATTTTTCCTTCCTATTTTCTTCCGTTCGTTCCATTCGTCTTTTAAAACGATTTTGCCGTAACGGCATTACAATGTAATCTTCGAGAAGACACTTAAACCTACGATCCTAATATCCGAGACACTTAGACGTAGGAGCTCGTCTAGAGCGACATTTTATGGACGAGCAACTCGAAATTACGATTTCGAAAACTTCCATTGACGATCGTCAAAAGCGTAGGACTGAAACAAGGATAATTTGTCGGCGAATTTGTGGCGTGTACTACAACGACAGGGAAAACGGGAACGTAACGCGAGGGCGGCACGCGCTCGACGAAACTTCGTAAAGCACCTGCTGGCACAGAGACGGGATTATTATCGGCGCGATGATAATTATTATGAACCTCCTGGGACGCAACTTTACTCGTTCGTGCCGGGTCGCGCTAAATAGCGGCTGATTTGCGATCTCTCGCTGCGAAGGGACGCATCAGCAGCCATCAGCCACCGGATCGAAAAGCGCGCGTTGCTCGTACCGCTGAATCGCACTAGGAACGATAAAGCGGAAGGATGGAGGGAAGAAAGGAAGAGAGAAAACACCAGCGAAGAAAATCAATCCGTGATCTTAACCGCTTGTCTTACGTGCTAAGTCTCGATGAATTGAAACCAAGGAAAAGGTTGAAATTTAACGAAGAATCACACGTAAAGTACAAAAATATCGAGCACGATGAAGTTACGCGAGTCTAATTCGTGTTGTTTACGTTTGTTGCGAAGAAAGTACCCAGGAGTCGCAAGAAGTGCAGGATTTTCGAGTTCTTTCTGTCCGAAATTTTTAAAAGGAACCAACTTACGTTTCAAGTGCGAACGACTTGACTGCGCTTTAAAAAAAAAACTAATTCTTTTCATTATATTTACTGTGCTATGCTACACTGCGCTATGGTATTTTATGCTATCAACTTAGACAGGACTTTCCGTCATAAAAATCCTAAAATATTTGCGGGTTAAAAAAATGCTGTCGTTAAGACAATAAAATATATTATATGTAATCTACATAATCACAAGCTATATTATTGAATACATAAAACTTAGAATTCTTTACCTGAATAATTTTTGATTATGATTACGTCTACCGGAACGTAATCAAAATTTCTTCGATTTAAAAAACTTTCTTTTATTTTGATTTAAAGATCTTTTAAAAAGTAAATCGAAAATCTGCCTGTACGCTGGAAAAAAATGTTAGAAAATGATGGAAATTATTTTGTTGATTAATATTTAAGAGTTCTTTAATAAATAAATGTTTTTCGTCATTTTGATTTCTTTTCAGTCCCCTTAATAATATAACGAGATGTATTTATTTCTGTATAAAAATGTAAATTATCTCTTAAATTCAAGATCACAGATGATCGTACATCCAGAGTAATTTTTTAGGAATCACTGAACTAAGATATAACATTTCAATATAAAAAATGCGGAAAAATTATCACGACGTAACACGAACACGAATATGTGTTTAATCAATCGTAATTTGCGTAATTAATCGTGGTAGATGACTGCAGTCGACGTTCGTCTCTGTGCTGGCAAAGTTTTCGCGGCAAACGCGTGAAAAAAGGAAGACGCAGGACGGTGTACTATCCTGACGGTTCCAAGCGCGAAAACGCGGTTGCTTTCTTACTCAGCATAACGCATCATAGCGCGCCGTGCGCCACGAAAACGTTCCGCTGCTACGAGCAACTTCCTTGCAGCGTTTACCGCTGGTACGCGTCTCTGTACGTGGAAAAGGCGTTCACGAGCGCCGCAAAAACGACGTAACAATGCCAAAACAAAGGTAAAACGATCTCTAGGTGGTGCGATCGTATCGACGCGCACGCGTGCGAACGAGAAATAGGCGTGGAAACGCAGAAAAACGCTTTCCACGGTTCGCGTATCGTTTAAATTGTTACGCGCTTTTTACGCGTCTGCGCGCAATCAAATTGGAAAGTTCAGTAAAACAGTACACGGAGCGTCGTGATTTTAATAAAAATCATCGCGAACGAAGGAAAATTAGGCCGGTCGTCATTGTACCTCGGCATTAACCCTTTGCACTCCAGAGCTCCGTTAGAGACACTGCAAATAATTTTCAGTTCGTAAGGACAAAAGCAAATCGTAATAACTGCATATATTCCGTTAACGAATCAGAAATTAAATCTGTTCAGGAAAGTTTCGTTTGTATGACTTTTCTTTTAATGCGCACGTAATTTGTTTATACGTGAATATGATTTTTCCACTGAAATCCTTTCGAGTGACAAGGATCAATTACGAACGACGTGACGCGCTCGATAGAGGAAAAAAGGATCGAATCACAACGGAGAAAATTCGTTTTTCCGCATCGAAACTTTTTCTCACATTTCTGTAGCTTATTTCGGTGGACAAGGATACGAAATTGGAGATAACAAATAGCATCGAGGTTTCGTTCGAAAATCGATCGGGTCATGGGTATTTCCGTTCATTCTCATTAAAAATCACCGCGATAGCAGAAGTTTATTCCTAGCGGTGGAAAGAAAAAGCAACAAATGAAATGGCGACGTTAGTCGCGACCAAGACGAAGTATTATCGATCGGCGGAAGCGTTCGACAAGGCAACGAAGCAATCAGCGAGTCGCGATCCAACGAGATCGCCACAATTTAGATTTCGCGATAAGCGGCGTCGAACGTCGGCAGCTTAGAGCGAAGCTCGAGGAAGACAAAGTTCAATGTGCACTCACGAACGCTCGAGTTTCCATAGCTACGACTCTGAAGGGGAATCGATATCGATATTGTTAATAATTGTTCTCGCATGGCGGCACCTGTTTCCGAGTGTTAAGCCAACTATCGTCGAACGATTCGAAGCACACGACCAAGCGTAAGTTGGCGCTTACGTGAAATAACGTAACGATTTTAAACGCGGAGAACCGATTGGAATCACTGACCCAGCTCACCCTCGTTCTCAGAAAAACTCGTTCCTTTAACACTTCGCGGACCATCGAGGCATGCGCGTGTTCGACGTGAATCGTAATTGATATGGGGATATAAAAAAAAACAAATAAACATTTTATTAACCCCATGCAGAATCTCACGTGAGAAATAAAGACGATTTCAATTCGAAGGCGTTCGAAATGTTACACTTTCTACGATACATGTGCAATCTTTATGAAATAAAATGTTTAAAATCCTAATATAAAAACTCAATGTTTATCGTATTATTTTTTCTGATTTCTTAGGACTAGAATATTCTATTTTTCGATGGATGTAGAATATACCTTTTTACACATATTTTCCGGAAACGTATCTATCACGTAAAACCGAAATTAGGTGTACTCCAATCACGATTATCGCCATATAAACCGAAGAGACACTACTATTAACACGTATACAAATATTCTCGAGAGAAGTAAAATTTAAAGAATTTCATAGCGAAATTTAATTAGCTACCCATCGGAATTACAGAGACTATCGATTCTATTAACATAATGGATCGAAGGTAAAAAAAAATCTTCGAATATTCAAACCGCGCCGCATGGAACGCTTCATCGAGCAAGAGGATACACGGTGCAACTCCGTTTCGGGAGTGTCTGCGTAGAAACACGGCTCGTTGCCGACTTCTTCGAATCGAAAAATACCTCGATAGAAGCGTAAATCGCGCTTGGACGGTTTTTCGTGGTTTATCGACGCGTGAGACGAGCGAAATAAAAAGAAAAGGAGAATAAGAGGCAGCGGAAACGAGCGCGGTAAAGGAAGAGGGAGAGAGAAAAAAAGAAAATAGAAGAAAGAAGGAAGTACAAAGGCATCGAACAGAACGACGAAGGCGACGACGTACGCGAGGGAAGGTATATCCAGAAGGATACCGTCTCTCGTGAGACGATAGAGAAGGAGGGGAGGGAAAAAAGAGACGCGGCTACAAGTGCAAACCGGAGAGACTCGTCACGGTTCAGGTGAGGTCGTCGGATCTAAGTGCCACGGCGCTAAGGCGAGCTTAAAGCTCGCGCGGCCGGAACGAGTTTGCGCAACGGCCTCGCAGTAAATCGTAACAGTAATGCGTTTCTCGATACGACGAGGTGGGAGTACACGTCCTACGGATACGTCGTGGTATATCCTACCGTTTTCGCGATACCAACGCGGTCAATGGCGCATAGACGCGTCGTCTACCAGTCGGACTTTATCCAGAAATCGCAGTCAAGGAAACTTAGTCGTACGCAAGCGGAGGCAAGCGGATAGACGAAAGACGGCACACGAGGGATTCGTTTATCTTTTCTCCCACTAACACGCTGGAAAACCGATAGCGTCGTCGAAAAATTCATCACGATCGTGCATCAAGGCATTCGATCGGTACGTACAATTCAATATTCTAGGAAAGTGTATTTATGTCGTGCAAAGGTGGCAAGTATTTGCTGTTGTTCTACATTAATTACCCGACTCAGCTCTGACGAACACCTCGAATGGAAATTTTTTGTTTGAGAAAAGAACGGCAGAAGAAGAATTTAAATGTAATTTAGACAAAGGTTTAAGAACCTTTTTCTATGAAGTTATAGACCTTTCACATTTACGAGTCATTGTTAACACCTTTTTAACCAGGCAGATTACGTTCGGGCTTGCGGTCTCTCGATAGAATAATTTCGGTTAAAAAATAATGTAAAGTAACACTTTGCGAACGACTGCATATCTGATATAAAAAACGACGAAAGTAGCGTTGAAACGTAAAAACATGGAACGACTGTGCGTTCTTCGTTAAATCGATCAGTAATATGCAATTTAAAGTTATAAAAATTCGTTGACATGTCTTAGCAAATTTTTCAAATTTATGGTGTAAGTATTGTAATAATCATCGAGCGATAACAAAAGCGATGGTGCCCTAAAATTAAGTCTACAGTCATTGACACTGTCTACAATTATTCGGCACTGCTCTATAGAAGAATATTCCGCATATCTTTGTCTAATACATCAAAAATACTGAAAAGACGAAGAAAACCTTGAGAATCGTCAAAATTAAAAACAAAGTCATTCGAATCCGAATCACTTGTGGCTCATTACAAACGAAGGGCATTGAGACTTCGGTGTCGATGTAGTTAAAGATGCGGAAAGATTCAATGACTATCTCGTTTTGTTTCTATCCCAGCATGGATAGAAATCTGATTTCGCACAACACGAGAATCGACGATTTTACAGACGGAAGGACAGCCTCTCGTGAAAATTCTTTTTACGTGGGTTTCGCGCATATCGCGAGCCTCTTGCGCGACCACGGAACGTCCAGAACGCGACGTAACGTGCGTTTTATCTCTTGGCAAAGCGTTCAACGACGAACTCCTTTTCCGGAGGCAATTTCGAAAAGATTTCCGACTCATGAAAATCGACGTCTCTATTGCTTTTGGCTGGAACCTCTAACAGCCATCGGTACGACACGCCGTTAGATTAAAGAGGCAGAAGCTTCTGGCTCGGGTTCGTTTCGTAAATGGACGTCGACATGTGTGTGTATGTGTGTGTGATACGTTCGAAGAGAAAAGATGGTTTGCGATTGTAATGCGTTTAAAAATTTTCAACGAATTCCTCCTGATTGTCGAGATATTCATTCTAAAATAGTTTATACCTTTAATCAAATCGAAATGAGCGCTGGAAAGTTTTAAAAGGTCGATAGATTTTAAAGGAAAAAAGAATACTTCAAATACAGCTTTCGATGGTAATAATTGAAACAGCACTTCCGAACATGCGACCTACTAGCATCGGATATCGGTATTGCCTTGCTAAAACATAGCCATGTAGTAGAAAACGAAACCGCGGTATACGAAACTTCTACTCGACTCCGATAAGACGTTAATTGAACATCGAATGGGACTGGTATCGAGAGCTCTTCTAATACAATAGATATCGGCACGAAGCTGTTTCCCGATTTCGATCAGCATCATCGTCCCTGTGATGACTATTCGCCAAGTTATCAGGGTGCTACTGCCATTTCACACTTGTTACAAATATTATCTGAAAAACATCGTAGTTCGTCTCATTATTTTATCTTTATTGTTTTCTTAAATCTTACGTGGCAACTAACGCTTGAAATTAATACAGCCACATTACGTGTTGTTGGAAAGAAAAAAATAGGAGTTGACAGGTAAACCCGCGCGATTATTTCGAAAACGAACTCGAAAGTCGAACAATGCTAGTCAAACCGGAAGAATTTCAAGCTCTCTCTTTGCCTTCTACGTTTTTCCTAAAGGCGTTTATAAGCAGCAGTTTTGGCGAGTTGCCCAAAAAGACGAAGCCACGCCTCACGATAACCCAGAAACTGCATCCAGGATTCATACCACACACTATGCGAAATAAATAGAACAGAATAGTTACAATCTATTATCATTATTATTAACATTCCTACTTGTCGAAGTTGGTCTATCCCACCTACAGACCAATCATGTACGCAACAATGCAGAAAAAGTCTAAAATAAAGTTTTCTTGTTCGATCGAAGCGACACTGTCACCTTCGTCAAAGTATTTTCGAAAACGGTACTGTCATTTTATTCTCCAAACGAAAGGATCTGTGAAAACGCTGGAGAATCCTACTTAACACTGTTACTGCAACGTTGGTCATATATGACTGACCACGGTTTCTACCGCGACGCTACGGTGGTCATTAGTGATCAGAGCGCTTGATCTACTTACAATTGTGAAAATTGAATGAAAATTGACAATGCATTTTGAACATATTTTCTAATTACAAGATACTTTGAAATACAAAGATTAATTTCTATGAAATCTTTTATTTAATAATATCTCCTGCACGTTTCTCTTACGACGAAATAACGAATGCGAATTTTTTGTTAAAAGAAATGAAGTCCTATTTTAATTTATCCCTATGAAGCGTTGCCAATGCGCCAAGGTGGTCACCCACGGCCAGCAATAAGATAAACACTCTAATGGGTAAAAACGTTGTCTTATATCACCACTTTATTATTATTTTGCCATTATATGCTTTGAACAATAAAAATACACCCATGGAATCCCGAAGCAAAACATGTGATTTCGAAACATTTCAAAACACGTGTGTCAAAGAGTTAAAGAATAAAGAGCAGACAGGAGCGACCCTTTTTTACATCTGAACTTGTCCAGCGCGAAAATGCAACGTACGATGGTATCGTCGTGCGGGAGAGCGCCTCCTTCTCCCATACCGTTCCTGGAGACTCTTTTTGATCATTGTCTGTCGTAAAGTCCGTGTCTCGACGATTCACTGGAGGCGGATGAAAGAGGCAGGTGAAGGGGAAAGAGGGGGAGAGAGAGAGAAAAGTATATTATTGGTAAGACGGCAGCGAAGTGTCCGGGACTTCTCTCGGTTGTCCAAGCCAAAGCAAGGAGGCTAACGTAGCGGGGCAAGCAGTCGGCCAGCCAGCCAGGCAAGCTTTCGCCTACTCGAGCCGAGAAACCTGTCAGACCGGTCCTTGCCGCCGTCGACCAGACCGCTTTGGATCTCCTTCTTCTCGCTAGGCCTCCTCCGCGCGGTACCACGTAGGACACACACTTTTCTCGAGCGCGATTCGCGTAAACTCAAGCACACGCGAACAGCCGGTGCAACGCCACTGCTGGGCCTATCCGAAGACCACAATGACGCGGTCGACGCTGCCTCGTCGTGACACCGCTCTTCTTTCTTTCTCCTTCGTCCATTACCTCTAGCTTCTCTTAGGTCGGGTCCGGTCGACGTCGCCTTCCGCGAGGTCTTCGAGGGATACGAATCGCATAGGAATATTACCAAAAACCACCATCATGAAGTTGTCAATGCGATTCGAATAATTAACTTGCGCCGAAAGATCAGATGTATTAGGGGGTCGAAAAGTAATCAAAAT
>JAITYT010000085.1:111698-123697 GCA_025433975.1 Liostenogaster flavolineata | reverse complement strand
CACACACACACACACACACTCTCCTTCTAGGTTCTTCACGCCTCTTTTCGCCTGTTTTTTAGACTAGGCAGACTAACGTTACGATGTTGTCCACCATATTCTTACAGTGTGACTTGAAGCGAACGGCCGTTTCGAGCTACCTTAGACGCGATCACGGAGAATCTTACGTAAGCGATATTGTTTGACGTCGGGCCACATCGGCGATCGCGTTTTCCAACTCCCACCTCGTTGAACCTACGAGACGTCGGCAGACAAAGGCTTCGAGCGTGTTCGAAGCGACTCGCCCCGTATGGAACTTGTTACGATTGATTTCCTTCGAGTGCAACTTCTCCGGCACGGGATCGGTTAATACGAAACGTCTCGATCGGCAATGAATGGATGTTAATATGCAGTTTCATAATGCAGAACGCTTCATATCACTTCGGTATAACTCGGTAAATCGACCTCGTTTCTGCTCTATGCCAATCGCAAAAAGGTGGCGACTGTGGTTGACAAGTAACCAGCGACGAGTGTCGAACGAAGCGCGATCGTCTTTATTCCACACTGCAAAGGCGTCGTTGGAACTCAATCTTACGTGTCAAAGTCGTTCTATTTTTTTCGGACACTTTAACACTTCCGTTTAACCTATGAATTCTTGCACGAATTTTAAATACGCGATTACTTACTGGCAACCCTTCATGACGCTTCTCCAATGAGAGGAACGTTCTCGCGATAAAATCAACATTCCACTAAAACAATTTACCGAATGTCCACAAATTAGACAAAATTGCAAAGAATCGCAGGGAAGAAAATATTTAACAATGAGGTAATGAAACTTTACATTGCAAGACAGGACGAATCGTCTGTTCTCATTTTCTCGTTCGTTCTCGTCCTTCGTACTACGAACCGAGCTACGGTGAGTCACGATACGCCTCGTTGCGCACAGGTAGAATGATTGGACGTTTACAAGTTAATGACGTTATTTGCACGTGTCAATAATCGTTTACGACAAGGCTGTAAGATTCCCCTAGATAACGCGATAACGACGACAATTTTACCTTTACGTGTCGGGTCGCACGTACATTCCCCGACGATTTTAAACGATTCCTTATTTCCTAATTTCGGACGGAAATTTCATCAAGAACGTTCGATCGGTCCTCGATCTTCTATCGAATTTTCAAACGCATTACATTTATATAGTATCGAATTACAATGAAATACAATTCGATTACCAGTTAACCCTTTGAGGACTAGGCTCAAAGGCAAAAGGCAAATCTGCTTAATTAATTCCTATATTCTCCATAAACTAGTAAAGAAACAGAAGAACGAAAAGTTACGTTAAAGTTTACAATTTATATAAATTTTAATAGAACGGTTGAAAGGAAATTTTAAATGAAAAGTTTCGTATAATTCTCACAAACTCAAAAAGGGATTGTAAGGTTTGTTCCTATCGAGAAAAAAACCAGGTGGAAGACGCGAAACAATCTACTACTGTCCAAATGAACTAAGGATGCAACTATGAATATTCCATAAATTACGACGTGAAAGAAAGATACAAAAGGTGTCAATATAGATAACATAATAAAATACAACGTTTCGGTAAGTTAATTTCTATATAAACCCATTCTATGTGACCTGTAAGACACTCGTCGCGGTACGCGTAAAATCGTTGAACGCAAAGGGTTAAAATAAAATCGAACATCCGTCTTATTTTGAAGTGATCGGAACTTTCCAATGCGGAGATCTCGAGCGATACCATCGATCTCTAGCAGTTTCTCCTTGGCGTTCGGCGCGTTGAAGAAAACCACGACGGAAAAAAGAGTAGCCTGCTCTAACCCTCTGGCAGAATCGAGCGAATCGCGTCGCCGTACGCGAGCGTGATTAGTCGCGAGGAATTAATTATGTTAAAAGCTGTCGCCTGAATCGAGTCAGGGGTGCGTTCGTGGGTACGGGGCCTATTGCGTGCTGGCGGTGGCCTTTTCACTCGTCGCTACTCCGACGTAAAGAGAAAAAGAGAGGTGGATGTAATGCCGACGGTGAAAGAGAAATATAACTCGTAATTAGGTCGTCGTTCCGTTACACGACTTACGGATGACGTAAATTCACGTGCTCGTACGACGAATTCCACGAGCACGAGGTACTCCGCTCCATTCGTAAGCAGCGGGCTACTACCACTACTGTGAGCGTAACGACGACGCCCACGGACGCGTCGAAATCCACGGTCAGTAACGTTAACGACGCTCTACCGGGTATTCGACGCTTCGCTCCTGTTATCGAGAATCTTCCTGGCCGCTCCATCGAGCCGTCTCGAGCAAACGACCAGAAAAAAAGCGGGTTCTAAGGAAAAGAAACGAGACGAACGCGCTCTCGCTTCTCGTGAAAAGTTAAATTTCGTTGATCGATTCCTTCTATTTCATTGGCAAGAAAGTAATTTTGCTTTTCCAATGAATTAATCGATTTGGAATCAGTTTAAAATAAATGATTTTTCCGAAGGAGCAATGGATTCTAATCGATTGTATTTTTTCCATTTTGTTCTATGACCTTTCGACATCTTTCCGACAACTTCACGATTCGTAATAGTACCACTGGCGGAAGTCGTTAAACCTTTCTTTATTACGGGCGACTATAATCATCTACCATAAAATCCCGGGTGACTATAGTCAACGGCCACAAAAATGGAGCCAAAAGTTGGATTACGTGTGTATCCGTGTTTTGAAAAGTTTCATACAGAATTTATAAATTTTAGAATATAATAATATATATAATAAAATATAAGAATGTTATAAAAGTTATTACTCAATATTACGTTACGATTATATTTACCGCTTCACCGCGTGACTTCTTTTCGCCAGCTGTGATGCAAAGTTTTTATAGGAATGCATATTGATGCTATTTTTAGAGAAAAAATTGCTCTCACTGTTCTCCTTTTCCAATTTAGTACTAAAATTAGCAGAACCAGCATGACACTAGATGTCAAGAAAAGTGTAAATAATTAAGCACTCGTCGCGGCAAAAACTGACGATCGAAATTTTCCACGTTCGCAAACAGTTAACGACGATTCAACATCCATTTCGATCAAGAGTCGTTTCGTTCCTTTAACTCGTGTAGTTTAATATAATTGGATTGCGATGGAACGTAAAGTGAAAAGCATCGAACACGGATATCGGTAATAACCTCGTTTACGCGTTAAAATTATTCGCTTCCTCATAATCGCGACCATCGGATTCTTCCATCGATCGCGTCGGTCTTCGCAAATTAAAGAAGCGAACAAGGAGAAGACATCTTCTCTATATTTAAAATTCCATTTACGATTTTCATCGCGAATTCACGTAATTTGCCTTGCTAATTGCGAGATACGTTGCGGCGCACTGTCTATCGTATTTCCCGACTTGCGTAACTTTCGTCGATCTCCAGTTACGATACGAGGCGAGAAGCGAGAATTGTGTCGCCAAGATTGACTCGTGCGAAAGGCATTCGCCCTCCGTTATATCGCGACCTTAAGCCTTCGCGCCCACGCATATACACTGTACGTTGACGTACGGCTGGTTCGACATAGGCGTAGTCTTGACACAGGCACTTTCAAAGACGGAAAGAAAATCCGTCGAAAAATACTCCCTCATAAGCGCGATATCTTGATCCTTGGAAAAGCATCTTCGTCGAATTTACGAGTTTCTTCGAAGTTCGTCCGACCTTGCAGATTTTCGAAATTCTCGAGACGTTCGACGTCCTTCTCCGAACGATGACAAACGTAACGGAACGAGAATTCGCTGAGAATCCACGCGACGATGTCATGACTTAACCCATTACCCGGCACGATATAACAAAATCAAGAAAAACAAGAGAATATGTACATGTATGTTTCGGTATCGGTATGTACCGATAATTTATCGCTTGCGTAACACGACAAGAGATTGATCAAAGAGATCACGATTATATTATTTCTGGCTGTAATGTGTCATACCTTTTTCGCTTGTGTATCACGTATTTTGTAATAACATTTCGACGTAGCCAAATAGCAATTACGCGCTGTCAAATTTATCGAACGAATTAGTCGTGATATGTTTGTACTTTTACGAACACGTATGGAAAGTCTCTAAAGTTAAGTGAGACAGAGAGAGAGTGAGAGGAAAGATGGAAATAATTTTAATTCAACGAAGAGAATTTGGGAAGATACAGGAAATAAAGAAGACGTTCAAAGGGCGAGACACATTTTCCGATTTAATCAGACGACAAAACGAATCTTTTATTTCATGGACTCGACGTTGGCAGCCGGTATCGATCCACACGACGTCGATTAATTCTAAGAATCAAATTTTTCCGCATGTTTATTCATTACTACAGAAACAGTTCTTTGACTGCCGTATGCTTCTGAATTATTCTGAGCCACAGCTCTTATGAATCGAACCGTGTCTACAATAAATATAAATTTCTAGCCATCAGTAGTAATAATTGACGACGTAGCGATAATAGATGCTATTGTAATTGGTAGAAATGAAGATGAAGGGAGATCTTTATTGGTAGAAAGAGGAAATAAACGCTTTCTGAGAAAATGCGTTGCTTCCCGGTTGTATAGAACAGATCTTGAAGTTATAATCTCTTCAAAAATTATGGTCACTTACGTAACATGCCGCGTCAATATGCCAACAACAGAATGATCGTATGTAGAAAAGAACTTTCGACACCGTCGTGTTGGAAGGATTACTATAGACACGCAATGGCATGCATAAGGAATATCGTCGATTATACAATGTATGAATTCTAATCTTCTTCGATTCTATGTTATTAACACGTTGAGTGCCACGCAAATTTTCCAATGCGGTCGTACAAGATTAGAAAATTATCAATATAATATCGTAGAAATCAAACGTCACGAAATATCGTTTGATACGTTTAACGTCAAGCCTATTTTATCTTTCTTCGCGTTTACGTCACGATATTCAATGTCGCCTATATATTGTATTATTACATCTTCGCATGTTTTCATTGTATGTATCTCATCGCAATATGTACAAAATAATATTTTTTGTTTGAAGAAATATTTTCTCTTCGGTCAATTCTGAAGAGATACTATCAGAAAATTGACAAAACAAGTAACGACATTCTGTGAAGCCTGTTCAGGATAACCATTTCTGTATCCACGGTGTATCAACGTTTCTTGATAATAGATATTCTAGTAATGTATAATATTTAGATACATTTTTTTTCTAATTTTCGAATTATTTAATACGACAAAATTGTTTACATTATATGTTTACCGTGGCTAAATAAAAAGTATAGTATCAGTCATCGATGACCGACGTATACGATCGTTGTATTCTTAACGTCGACGCGTTAAAATCCGAAGAATCCTCAAAGAAAAGAAGCGAGTATACGCTACGATACTTCGAAAGCTCGAGTCTTGGAACAAAGAAGTCGCCGATTTTTCCAAAGACGAAACACGGAAGGAGAAAGCGCGTTGGCTCCAGCGATACTCGACGAACACCGGGCGGCGTTTTACCTCTCCGATATCCTCGTTGGATGGAACGTTGCACCGAGGTTACGAAGCAATTGTTACCGTCGGAGAGCGCGTTTACGAGGGCGAAGCACGAAAAAAAAAATGAACGCAACGGTAGCTTCGATGTAGGTCGACAGACTATCGGAACGAACAACAAGCGAACGAGTTAGTCGATAACGGTCGTTGTTCTTCATAACTCGACGATCGATAAATGCGTATCGTTCATCGTGTTCTTTCGTATTAGAGGGAGGTATCGGGCAACCCTGAATACGAAGAGGGCGTCGTTTCGTACACTGTTTCGTTCCTGTGGCCGTTCGGAGGGAAAGCAAAAATCTACGAGGCCGAAGACCTGCTTTGCATCGTAATCGAATTCCGAGGATGTACACGGGCAAGCGAGCAGAGAGGAGAGAGATACCATCGTCGACGCCACCGCCGCCGTACCGAATTTATCAACCATAAAAGCGAAATGATTTCGTCCTCTATTGCTGTTTACTGCGAACTGCGCGTGGTCGACCTTTTTCGAGAGAAAGAAAGAAGAGAAACGAAGAACAAGGGGACGACGAAACGATTCTCATATAAAGCGTGATTTACATCGTACGTTTAATCTCGTAATCCGGGGAAACATATCGAGCTTCCATCGACGGAATACATTTCGATCGTAGAATCGAAGGTACCCGTTTGGGGAACCGCGTGTCCGTTTGGAGTTTAGAGCTTCGTAGATCGAATCTTACAGATCGAGTGTCCTCTCTCTCTCTCTCTTTCTTTCATTAACGGTGAAATATACGAAAATATAGAAGTAGCAAGAAGTTGAAAAATGTCGGATATTGTTCAGTGAAGCGTCCGTTCGTTCCGAAGCACGAAGATCGAGCGACGCGAAGGACGTCGAAGTGTTCGTGTGATTCAACGGTTTTAATTGAGTTATTTACGTTCGTGCGCTGTATTTCGCGACGTAGAGAGAAGTTGAATCGATATTGATAGGCGCTCATTCTCTTACAGTTTTACTCCACGGAGAGCGTATATATACGTTCCGAGAAAACAGTCGATATTTCGCGAGAGACCTATCCAAACTCTTCAGAATACGTTTTATCGAGGAAAAGAACTATTTTTCGCTTAGGGTGCGCCGTATCGAGAAGCTTGAAAGACCCGATTCGTTTCGCAGTTTTAAAAAATCGATTTTTCAAATATCCGGCAAGCTCGAAGCCACGTCCATGTCCGGATTATCTTGGAGGTTACGGTCGATCGAAAGGAGCGAATCGCCCGGATCCAGATGCGCGTCAAATTTAGAGCGCGCTTAGTATACGTATGAAAAGTTGAAACGCCTTTCTCTCGATACGGAGAAAGTTTCGGCTTGTCGATGATCTTTCTTTGAGCCTGTCATAATCAATCCGGATAACATTCCACTTCCGCCAAAAAGGACTTTTTTTTTGTCCCGTGAAACCATTTTGTGATCACGATAAATATTGGCACAGGATTTGAAAAATGCATCGGGAAAATTAGTTTTTGATTGTTCTCCTTTTTTCTTTGCTTCTAGAAATTGAAAAATCAGAGAAATATTTATCGTGTTGGAATAATAATAATAACAAAATTGTCTCGACGTTCTAAGAATTATTACTCTAAGTAGAGATAATAGAAAGACCAGCGGACGTGTCTCTAATTACTCGTGGAGTCGAGACACTCTATACCGTAAAGATGTTCCTCCAAGTCGTAAAAATAAAGACTAACTTAAAACATTGAGGACAGCACTCTGCTCGCTTAACGCGCTTTTAAAATTTCGCCATACATTTATTTCGTTAATATTGTCATATTACCATGTCATTAACATTCTCACTTGTCATAAGAATATGCAAAGCTTCGTTGCCTCCATAACTTTACAAGGAAATCAATTTATTTTTCATTTCATGAATCGTTGATATGAATACATGAGAAAACAAAAAACGAAATATTGCGTCACTCGTTCTCAATGTGTTAAATATAACTATGGAGACGTGTCGCTTCATTATCACTTATTTCCAATGTATCTCGACACAGTTATAAAAAACTGGAGGCTCCTCTGGTTTAAAATAACCGAGATAGCCCGAATCACCCTCTATTCAACGTCACCAAAAACATATTTTTCGATGAAAAGAATAAAAAAGTATGCTGTGTATTTAACGCGATTCACGCTTGACGATTCCCCCTAACCTAATAAAAATTTATCGAACATTTAGTCGATACGGCATTCACGGTTTTTTAATCGTGCGCAAACGACGAACGCTTTAGACTTCGTTCGTCGTCGCTTTCAGTCGGCGGGTCGATCGATTAGCGCGAAATTTAAGATATTAATCGCCGGAAGGTGCAACGGTGAACGTTGGTGGCTTTTAACGGACGTAAAGGAATGCCGCTGGGTCGAGACAAGCTTTCCTTTTTTCAATTAAAACACGACATAAATAGCTTATTAAAGAGTACGACTGAACGAACGAGCGAACGAACGAACGAACGAACGAACGAACGGTAGCCATTACGTTTATTAATAACCATCTCGATCGTGATAAGGACGCCTGAATTAACGAGGAGACTTCCATTTGAAAATTAAAAGGATCATACCGAATATAAAATTTAATGAAAAGCAACGAGCGACATGCGCTTACGTAGAACGACGATCAATATTATATAAGCTTATTCGGAGGGAGCACACGTGCGCGTGTTTAATTCGAATTAACGATATTGCAGACGCGTGACATTTTCGGGAAATATAACGCGATTCGTTCTTTCGCGGTTTTACATCGCGTTGTCTTTAAATTGTCTTCGATCCCGTACGAAAAGAAACCATCCAGATATTCTTGAATCGGTACACGATTTAAAACGCATTAACGTAAATGCGTATAATTTCGTTGGAACGTGATATTTTGGACTCGGAAATTAGTTCTCCTGAAGTTTATTCGCGCGATGCGATCAATTTTGCGAATTGCTAATAAATATTTGTCGGGTGCGTTGTTTCCGTTAACGATGCGAATATTGTCCGTGTCCTTTTATGCGAGCATTTTTGTGACGTCATCGTAGATCGTGGTTAGCGTCTTATCAACGTATTTACGAGAAAGTAACGATAAACGACGAATAATGACGAAATTATCGGATTACTTCATCGACATGCTACCACTGCGTCGATGACGTTTGATATTAAAATACGCGAACATATAGCTCATATCGATCGATAATATTGTCCTTGCTGTACTCTTAAGGAAGCAGTTTTGTTTCCAAAGGAAAGTTATAATTAAAATACGACTCGCATTTACATTTAAATTAGGAACGTATTTAGCATAAACGAGAAAATAATCGTTTAAAAGTTTGACGATGCTTCGCATCCAAACTTTACAAATTGTAATTCTTTTTTATGACAGTTATCGAGGACGATACCTTTGACAAAAGGTCTAGGAAAAATGAAGAAAAATTTATTCCTTTTTGGTAAAAATAATTACGAATTATTTATTACAAAAGAGTCTGCGTATCTCATTCGTACGGTCTACGGTTACTGGGACCTCGAAGCAAAAGTCGGTAATTTAACGTATTCGTTTAAATCGTAATTTTACCAATCGCGTATTTCGTCGTGAGAATATAATTCGCTTTTTACGTATTTATCGCAAGGAGAGCGACGGTAATAAATATCGTATTTCCCTTTGAATAATACGTCAAACAAATTCATTAACCAGAGATAGTTGCTTTAACGAAGTCACATTATTCCGAGTATTTTCCGCGATACGCGCGTTTCTTTTCCATTGCGGGATCTTCAATTTTTCGCATAAAACGCAAATATTACGTTACCACCTGGGCAGAAGTACCACGGATTATCCTCGTACGAGCAACGTATTGCTCGTTCCGGTACAAACGAATGCGCAAGCAGAAATTGTATCGCGAAAGGGATTGAAGCGTAACGCGAATCCTTACTTTCGAACATTCGGTGTGCATTAACGAGCTCGAACGAACGTAGGAAATTTAACGCGGCGATGACCTCTCCGAAAAATAAATAATTGAAATCGTTTACCGTAGCAAACGAGTCGGAATGAAATTAGGAAACGAAGTACGAGAGTTCGAATAATTACGAGTCCGCGTAAAAAACGTAAGTATTAACAACAAAAAAAGTCAAGCGAAAAATTCTTTTCAAGGGAAAGGAACGACAAAACGCAGATTATACAACGTTCGGTGCTCACATCTATCGACAAGCACCGTTAAATTCCGTCCTTCGACACGCGCTCATAAATCTACGAGATTATCGCGTTGCAAAGGCCGTTTAACGAAACCTCTCTGTTCACAAGGAGATACCTGCGTTTCCAGATAACAGCTCGAATCTTAAATCTCGTAATCTCTCTTTCATTTTCAGAAACGGTCGACGTTCCGTACGTATCAGGACCGTGCCCGTATGAACGCATCGTGTGAGATACCTTATCTCTCGGCACCGTTCTAACGCTCTTTTTATCTGACGGGAACGAAAAAAAATTTTTGGAAAAAGAACGTAGAAAAAAACAAGAACTACTCCTCCCCTCGCCGCTCTCGCTTACCAAATATTGGTTGAGCAACTAAGTGACAGCGGATTTTGTCAATAGATGGTCTTAGCACATTCTTTTGTTTTGTCAACGCGTTCGCAACACCTAACCTAATACATCGGCTGATAAATTTCCGATCTGACAGACGGATGGCGCCACGAATACAAAATTAATATTTTTTTTAGAAAGTACTAATCTTCAAAAGATAGCTGTAAAAATTTGATGACGATCCGACGTTTGGTTCAAAAATTACAGTGGTTTTAGTGAAACAAAAGAATTCCGTGTGTCGATAAAACATTGATTTTTGATAGGAAAAAACACCCTTGAAATGAAAGCTTAATATTATCGATAAGTGTCATCTGGACTTTGCAGAGGTGGTTGCATCAGAAAACATCAAAAAAGTCCACAAAATTGTTTTGGCAAATCGCAAAGTGAAGAAGAAACGTGTAGACTTTATTTTACATTATCGGGCATTACTTATTAGCCGATGCGTTATATTGTTTTCTTGTTGTTTGGACTTTCACCTTTAACTTAGTAAAAAAACAATGGTATCGATAAGTTACTTAATTTCGTTTTTATCCAAACGTAGAAATGGAAGAACGAGACGGAAGAAGTTTTATGAACATGGAATTATGACACTGCCTAAAAGATGGCAGAAAATCCCTAATCGAATAAAGTTATATCTTTTAGCAAAAATTTGGAATTTTCCTTCTTATTTAAAATCCGCAACCATTTATTTGCTAGCCAAATAGAAGCGAAACTCGCGTAGGACAACTCCGCTCTCGACCTCACCGGTGCGTTTCCAAGAAGGAAAAACATCATGGACCATCGTCTCGAATCCGTATTAGGCGATAGTCGCGCAACGCGTTGGTCAAGATTTCGATCGCTCACGTACGAGATTCCGTGGCGTTTGTGGTAGTAAAGGGAGCTTGCGTTATTGCCAGTGAAGGGACGAGCCCTTATCGAGCGTGGAAGAAGCTTCGAGGGCAAAACTTACGCGTCCACGAAAACGATAAGACGAGCGGATCCTTCCTCGCTCGACGTTCCTATCGAGAAAAATGTAGACGAGTTCTCACTGGCCGTTCTGGGTAAGATACGTAAAAACGGCTGTCGAGAGAATATTTGAACGCGATGCAAAAATTTACGTTAACCTTAAACCGAGGAGAATCGATCGGTTCGAGGTTATAATTTAAATGGCAAGGAGCGAGGTGGTAAAGTGGGACGACCAACGCTTAAACCGTATCCTAAATTAAAAATCCATGAGTTCCATTGTCTCCTGAAATAGGAAGGGTACGCCGCGCTACGCCTCCGACGAAGCGTGCATTTAATCCATAAGAGAACTGTCACGTGGCACCAGACGCTCTGCAATTCGATTCTACGGCGACGCGATTAAGCTTCAATTATTATTATCGATGCGTTCGAGGCCAGTCGTCGTGCGCGCGGAATTCCGATTGGTCGAGGCTAAGTAAAGAGACGCGAAAGCTCTCCTTTTTTCCCTTCGTTTCTCCATTTTCTCGTCGCACTTACGCCTACGTACGCCAGGAAGAGGGAGAGGGAGAGAGAGAGAGAGAGAGAAAGTAACCAATATATGCATTGCATTTCACGGGAGCTCGTTAGTTGACGCGAATTGCGGTTAAATCGATTTACGACCCTCGGGGAAAAACCAAAAAAATCGAATTTAATATTCGAAGGTGAGATCAATCTCGCGATTAAGCGTAAACAAATAAAATTCGTTAAGGTAAATTTGTAACGCGGCGCAAACGTCCGACATTAAATACAATATTTTCTCTTCCGTGCGCGAAATTACGTCGTCATCGAAACTAACACCCGACGTTAATAATTTATCGGTTAAATATGCTAAAGCGTATTTATAGCGCTCGTATAATTATGGAGTATCGAACGCGCGATACTCGATGTTTCGCGCTGCGAAATGTATTACGAAGAGAATACGGTCGGTGGTATTGTTCGTACACGGCAACGTTACACTTAACATCACTCCTGCACTTCTC
>JAITYT010000085.1:97936-111618 GCA_025433975.1 Liostenogaster flavolineata | reverse complement strand
AAAAAAAAAATCCTTTAAATCTACACGTAAGGAAGAAATCAGAATTTTGACTTTCTTAGAACGCATCGAAGCTGTCCGACAACGATCAAATTCGTATTAGACTCGCGATCGCGCGTGCTTAAAACACGGAAAACGCTCCCACGTACAAGTAGTAATGGTGGAAACATTTAACGCAAATGTGTCATACTTTGACGATTTTGCAACTACACCTCGGACTTTTTCTACGCGTCATCACAACCGAGATACAACGGTAAGCGGAGAATATTTCTAGCGATGAAAATGATTTCGTTCGTGCAATGGATCAGTTTTTCGACAAAATTACATTTTATCCCTGGTAAACACAATTTCGACCCGGACGCACGAAGTTCTTCGAAACAGTTTAAAAATCATCGCGGAAATTTCGCACGTTGATTCGTTTCAATCTGAAAAAGATCGCAAATCGTGATTTTTTTTTTAAATTATTTATTTCCCTTAGACGTTCATTAGCCCCAATTTAGTATCTTTCATATTGCATGTCTTACTCGCTCATTCATTCTCTCTTCACCTTCACCCTTGACACGACGAAGGCACTGAACGTTCGTCCAGTAGCTGTATCCTGAATCGAAGGTCGCGTTTCGTTTCGCGCGTTTCCTCGAATCGACCGTGACCTTCGTGTTGACGAAAGGCGCAAGCACGAAGCCAGAGAAGCACGGCGGTAACTTGGAGCCGCGTTTCAATCGTTAATCAACGACGACAGGGACAACGACAAGGCCTGGTGGCGCTTCGACGCGAGAACGACACGAGGGAAGGCGCGATCGATCGACTTTGGGTAGGCCGTCGCAGAACGACGGGAAGAACGATGTCGAAAACGTTCACGAGGGTGTATCGATCGCTCGTCCATCTATCCTAGCGATCCTCCAATCGGTAAGATTTGAACGATTCACCGCCATGCCGTCATCATCCTGCAAAAACGACGAGGTCGGCTTCGACTCGCTGCTTTTCCCCTCGACACGATTTCTCACGAGTTTCCCTTTACCATTCACCTAGCCGCTGCTTGCCCGTGAACGATTCGAATCTTTCGAATTCGCCTGCTTACGTTTCATGAAGGAAGAAGATGGAAAGCGAAGAGCGACTCGGTATACGTCGGTCTTCCCCTTCCTCCATAAAAGATTCGATGAAAATAGTCTTGTCGTTTCTTTCAGAATTTTTTCAAACGCGAGCCTCCACGAAAAGGAAAATCTTCTCTGACTTATAAAAGGATCGCGTGGGTGCTCCGTATGAATATCAGATAATCGATAGTTAAAATTTTATCGGAGAAGAGTTTGGAAATTTCAACCGCCAGCATGCTGAGATTCCGCCGACGTTGAGTAGCGTACGTGTGATTCGTGTACGTACGAGCGATTTATAAATGGATGGGTGCGAAAAATAAAAGAGAAGGCAACGATTGAACAGGGCGTGCCTCGGAGAGTGCGATTCGAGACAGGCTACGAGCCGAGTGTGTTCAGTATCGTTTGAAAAAATAAAGCAGAAGTGGAACGCTACGGTTGTTATCATAACGATCGAGGAAAGAAACTATTTAATTTTCTCGTAGAGAAGGTCGACCATTAAACCGATAGGGTCGTTCGTAGACGGAGACTCGTTGGATTCGTTGGCGAGAGCGACGTTGATTCGTCGTGGAAGGCGAAAAAATTCGTTTGGTTTTAATCGAAAATGGAGAAAAGAGGAAAGGAAAATTCGAATAGCGTCGAAGACGAGGACGAAGCGTCGTCGGTGGGGCCACGAGGTACTTGTACTCTTTCGAGACATGTACTTAAGCGATCGCCCCCCAGAAACGAAGTTCGTTCACGTACTTTCGAGTTACTTTTCTTTATTTATTGCTCTCGTGAAACGATCGGAAAGGCGCAACCGTTTCCCGCTTCGTACGTATCACGCTCTTCCCAGCTGCGCCGGCACACTCATTTCGAGTCAACGGGATCGAGCCGGAGGAAAAGGAGTAAAGAAAAACAAGAAACGATCCTGCACCGACGCAACTAACCGAGAAAAGTTAAGAAGAAGTATACGGCAAAGTCAACGAATTTACGAAATCGATATTCAACGAGAATCGTCTAAGAACTGTACGAGAAGATGTTTCATCACGTGCTACGAGTTGCCTCGACAGAAACTGCCTCAAGATGTTTCGTTCTGGAGGTTCGCTTTATTTTCTACGTGACGTTTTCAAACTACCGTTATACACGATTTACCGACGATAGAACGAAACAAACGCGTATTTTTACGCGACGATATCGCGAATTTCCGCTAACAACGTCCGATATAAATATAAACTTTCCTTGGTGGTTCGTCGTTACGACCCATCGTTTCTCCAAAGTAGTCGCGAGAAAATAAGTCAGACAGAATTAACACTGAACGTACCAACGACCGGTCAAACGATCGTTTTTAAATCTTCCTTGGAATTTCCAGCATTGAATTAACTTTTCTTTTCGTCCTTACAGTGTAAATGAAGAGAGAAAATAAATTGTTATCGTCGGTTTGTGAAAATCGTTTCGTTTGTAACAAATTTATTTGTCAATTGCAGTTTACGCTCTTTAATTGTATAAAAAATATAACTCTTTAGAGACAGATCTATGGATCGATCGCGGTAAAAATCGGTAACGAAATGGAATAATGAAACGTCGGTAGGTTTAGCGACGAAAGAAGCAAAGAGAAAACCAATTTATCTATTCGATCGCCTCTCGCTTTACGGTGGAAAAATCTTCGCTTTTTTTCGCGTAATTTCTGTCGAAAACGGTAAACCGATTGCGTCCTTGCGAACTCACGGAAAGTTTCGAGCAATGAAACGAGGTGAATGGAAGAGAGAGAAGAAGAACGAATAAAAAATAAAGCCGAATGAAGTACGACAACCGACAGAAACGAAAGAAGGCGTTTGCATTTGCCACGACTACTGTCAACATCGGGCGCGCTGGGATACTCGATACAAGTAGTTACCCGGAGACACAAAGAGCACAGATTGAGCCCGTAAGTGTCGGATCGACGCTATTCTCTTGCCTCTCCGTTTCTTCTAATCTTTCGTTTGGTCGTTCTTTGCAATTCCATCGACCATCGAACCTCCAATCGAACGAAAAACCGAAGGTTTGTAATCAAGGTTAAGACGTCTCGAAGTAAGGCCGCTTTCCTTCCCTTTTTGATTGCTCAGTCCACCGTAAGTTTAGATAGTCTTGAAATTTTGCGCTTGCAGCTTCCCAACAACGCGTCTCAGTCTCTTAAAATTCGATCGAAGATGCGATCGTTTCTTAAAAAAGTAACAAGCTATAGTGTAATATGTATCAGTGAGTTATTCATCGATTCGTGGCTAATAACGAATTATTTATCGTTTTCGTTATTTCGTCGAAACGATTATTCCCGAAGGCAGCATCTTCGTAAACCAAACGTTCGCAATCAAATGATTTTCTGGAATATCAAGAATAAGAGAATCTTTTAAATATATACGACGAATCGATAAATATAGTCTATAAATTAATCGCTAATCCGTAACACGCTAAACTTTCAGAGTCTCAGTGACATACAAGACTAATCAGTTTAATTGCTTATTAACCCCATTGAGTGGCAGATGGTCGACAAAATATCGACCTATCCGCGTTGGATACTCTGCGAGGTCCCGCGAATATCGCAAGGTCTACATCTATCGAATAAGATGATTCGTTCAGTTCTCATTTTTAAGGAAGTTGCTGCGCAAACGAATTTATTTCCGTAGTAAACTATAAAGTGGTGTCTGCTAACGATCGAGAAACACGAAAGAGAACTTCCCCTAGAGTAATCGAATAACCAGCGAATTATAGAAAAGAATTTAGAACTTAGGGGATTTACGAAGCAGAAAGAAAAGATAATAGACGATCATTTTATCACAAAAACATCGAATAGTTCTTCGATTATAAGGATAAACACGTTCTCGGTGACGTTAGCTCGAATACGTAGATTTATACGTTTGCATCGCGTGATAGTTCCGTATCGCGAAAATATCTCGACCTTTAAAGCGTCACTTAAACAGGTAAATTCACGTAAGTTTATGAAGGACGTTCTCCTACTCGTGTTTTAAAAAGTACGTCTTATATACGAGATCGAGAAGAAATCAGAGAATATTTGTTTGCCCCGAAAAATGTCGTTTATTCGATCTTAATTTCTTAACCCATTACCCGCTGCGATTAAAAAATACAAAAAAAATATATTAACTGTATAATGATATTCATACTAACCAACTTTGAATTTAAAGTTTGAAAATGTGCTCCAAAAATGGGACATTGGCGGATAATGGGTTAAAATCGTGAAATTAACCCTTAAAGGGTTAACGATGGCAATCGTTCCTAGAGATCGAAAATGAACATTCAGCGTGAGCGAAGATCGCTGTTTCGAAACTGAGTAATCGATTATTTCGACTTTGAGAAATTCCGCGAAACGACGACGCTATCGCCGTGCCTCGAGGAAATTGTCACGAGAGCTACGAGAGTCGAGCTTTCGTCATTAATATTTCGTGGCATCGAGACTACCAGTCAAGAACTACCGGCAAAACAGATCGTACGTTCAGTTGTCAAACTCATCGCTCGAGGCATTTTTAGGTTATTGAAGTATCTCGCTTTAACGACCGATTAAATATCGTTCATGCTTGCCACGACAATTTGTTTCGACGTCCGTGGAACAATCGTTCGCTTCGTACGAGAACACCGATATTTCTAAAAAAAAAAAAATCCATCAGAATCGAAAGAGCGAGTCAATTCGTAATTCGCAGAGAACGCGTTGACTTCCTGAACTTCTATCGGGTTGTTCGATCTAATATATTAATTTATATTAATAATATAAATATAAATAATATTATATTTATAATTATATTATAAAAATATTTATATTATATATATATAATAAATATAATTATAAATAATATAAAAATATTATTATTTTTTTATCGGCGGAGCCTTTCTGAACAATTCAATAACCATTTTCAACCAACTACGAAAAAAAATCTTATTATTGTCACGTAAGTTTGATAAAAAAAAAGTATACAAAAGAAACAGAGAGGGAAGCGAAAGATTAGGATCAGCACGGTCTGTTTTCCAGCAACGTCACTCGGAAATGAACGCAAATACGTAGGTAATTGGTCGACGTTGAAACCCTACTTGTCATTCCTGAGAAGACTTTGCGGTATTTAGGGTGACGAGTGCTTCCATCGTTTCGATGACCAAGCGATGCAGCACCATGACGCTGAGAGGTCGACGAGGGCGTGAACGACTACCCTCGTGGATCCTGTTCGCGTCCTAACTGCCAACAACGCGAACGCGCTACCAATGTATTGGGGGGAACAGGATTTCTGCCATTATTTTCAGATGGTCTAGTTTGAGTTAGTCCACATCCATACGTGGTAAAGAATAATTTACAAAATAAATGAAAAAGAAAGGACTGGTAAAAAACGATGGAACTTATATTTTGTGATTTTAAATATTAGACTTTTTTTAACGAAGTTGCATGTTACACGACAAAATAATGACTTACTTCCTGATCCCCCTAATATTAGATCGTGAGATATGAAATATCTGATTCCTCGTTATTCGTAAATTAATCGCCGAAGTGGTTAGACGTATCTTCGTGTTTATTTGAATTTAGAAATTAATTTTTCCTTTTCCAATCCAACATTTTGTATTACACCATCTTCGTGTAAAGAACGTTCGTTCATTTTCTGTTGTTAGATCGTTCGAGCAGTCAAGAAGAGAAAAAGAGAAAGGAAAGATGATGGTACTTCACGATGTGATATTTACGATCGTTAGTTTTCTCTCAGACATCAAAGTACAGAACTATGCTTATCTTACGTCGCATTGAGTCATAGTTCTTTAATGATTACTCATACATCATCGTGTCAAACGTATTTAAAGTTTGAGAGGGATTTAATAATAATGTTTTATCGAGCACAGAATTACGTAACCTGTATATCTTCGACGAAAATTAATATCGATAATATCGATCGAAAAGATACTCGTATCTAGGGTAAATAAATAAGTACGGGAAGAATTCATTCTCCTGCATACGATAACTAGAGGTAACGTGCGCTTGAGAAGAATTCAGATGCAGTTAATATTATACATATATACGAATACGTTCGTGATATATTTACGATGGTTGTAATTTTGACTAGGAAATTTGTAACGAATGCTCAAGAAAATATGAAATTTCTTAAATAATCGTAAATAACATTTAATAAACGACGCAATTGTGTGCAAAAACAACAGCGTATGATGAAAATAATTGAAACGCGATACGGTACGGTAATATAATACAACAAATTGGTAATGTTATAAAAATGTGTACAGCCAGCACGGAATTCGTCTGCGAGAGGCATTGTGGTTGCGATCAACAGGAAGTCGATGGGAAACGATGAAACGTCGTGTAAAATTCGTTCGAATCCTGAGAAATCTTACGTTTTAACTCGGTCAGTAAGAATTACTCACGTCGAGCATCGATAGCATTCAACGATCGCGAAGACGTCGCATCGGCAAAAAAATTCCATCGTCCACGCCAAATCGCATGAAACGGAATAAAACTCGAGGAGGAGTACGGGAGGAAAATTACTTGGCATCGCGCCGGAAATAATCCAAGTAAAAGTAACGACGAAGGGCGCTTCGTCGCACGCTTTGCACTGATATTTTCTATACGTACTTCGATCGTTACTTTGAATCGTGACGATCCAAAACGTACGAATTTATTACCGTAATTACCACGTAATTTTGGGACAATGACGCTAGATCGTGCGACAGATGGAGCGAAACGCGTGCTTCGATCGCTCGATAATACCCCAAAAAGGAAGGAAATCGTTCCGTCCACCTCGTGATCTCGAAGTAGACAAAAATTCAACAGCGTACGAGATTTCAGCCGCGGAAAATTCAAAACGATCGAGCTCCAAATTACGTCACAGCAAAGCAAATAACGAAAACAACGCATTTTTCAAAAGCGTATAAAATCGGAGGAAAAGAAACTAGGGGTAGTCGATCGGACGCAGGAAAAATCAAGAAGAATCCAAGGGGAAAAAATCTAAAGGAAAAATAAAATACGAGCTTCTCGGTGATAGACGAAGTGAAAAGGTAAACGCATCGATGCGTACGTCTATTCCAAAAATCTTCGGGTGATTCTTATATATAATAGCGCGAGAGTCTCGTTGCGCGTTACGGAGAAAAAGTAAAAGGAGCGTGGAAGTGACTAAAGCCGTTACGACGCGACGCTACTCCGTTTCGATTTCGCACCGTCGCGCAACCGACGTAAATAAAATACCTAGCGCTCCGCGTCGAATAACTCTCTTCTTCGTGGATGAACCGCGGCATTTCTCAGCGAAAGGAGCGACGAGGTAACTCCTCGCTCCTGCCGAATGGCCACGAGCAACGATCGGAGAACCATGGGCCGTGCGACGCTCGTGGAGTTACGAATTCAATTAAACGAATTTTTCCGCGGACGTTTCTCTTCCTACCGCGTGGACAACGAACACCGTGCGCGTTCCTGTGATTCATCGATTCGACGACGATGGAAAGAAGGCTCGTCGAACGAAAGCAGAAAGAAAGAGCGCTTCCAGGAATTTCGCGGACGACAGGACAAATATTTAACGAGCGATGGATTCGCGCTAATAGAAAAAAAAAAAAATGGAAAGGAAAGAAGTTCCTCGATACGTCACGAGTCCGTATAGAGAATCGCAAGGGATAAAGAAACGCGTAGGATGGCGCGAGGCGATGGTAGATCGATGATCAACGCGCCGTCGAAAGCATTGGCGCGTAAAGAAAAAATCACGAACGATCGAAGGATTGACTTCGTGATTTCTGATACGACGTTATCGTAAAGAAACTTCGCCTGTATAACGGGAGATTCTTAGTCGGTTGTGACATTGAAAAGTGAAAGCGCAAGCGGCGCGGAAACGAATCGATTTAACGCTGTTAAATACGGCGCGTTAAAGCTCCGTTAAACGCGTTGATTTCGCACCTTTTACAGTCGTGAAGCAGAGCAGGGCAATGAGCCAGGGCCGGTAGATCATCGCGATCGTCGATGACGTCGCCGTTCTTCTCGTGGGTGACGTTGACGTTGCCGCTGACGCCGTGGTCATCGTCGCAGTGGTTCTCGACACCATCGTGGAACCGGCGCTTCTCTACGCGCGGATTCTTCGTCGACTCGATCGCAGTCACCGATTCGAAACGACTATACGCACAATCACACAAGAAACTCCACTGTTTCAACGTCGATCCGAGCTAATGGAACCTTTCTTCACCGGTCTTCGAACTCGATCACAATATGTTGGGTCCGAAGAGGGGCAGGGATCGCGGGGACGGGGGAAATATCGCACGTACGATCGAACGACTTCGATGTCCGATCGCGTCGACGACGGGTCCCGAATGGCGTCGCGATACGACACGCGTCGATCTCGAATGTCGTGGAAGATAGAGAAAGAAAGTCGTACTCGTACGATCCTCGTCTACGACGCGAATTTAACTCGACCAAACCCGAGTGCCAACCAGATAGCTCGGCGCGCGAAGACCGTCTGCCGCGCGCTTTCCTTTCGGAGGACTTCGTGAGACATCGGCCGGAGCCGAGATCGCCCGAACGCCGCGATTCCCCCGATAGCACTCGCGCCGATACGGCCGACGTTGACGTCGTCGTCCTCGTCGGTCGTCGTCGTTGTCGTCGGCGTCGTCGAGATCGTCGTTTCGACTCACTTACGTACCCACTTTCCGTGCCCTAGCCTAACCTACGGCTCGCGAGTCACGATCTCACGCGTGCTGCGGTCACGCACTCGCCGGGCCCTGCGCGTGTGCGTGTGTGCATCGCGTACATCGTCGTCCATAAGTCTCCGGAAGCTTCGTGTATGGAAATTTAGCGTCGTGAACTTTTCGATCGAGCACTCAATTTATTTTTTCCGTCCTGTGGTTCGTTGCGCGCATAAATATTGGGTCGTCCGGAAAGTTCGTGTCGATTTTGAAAAAAATGTTTCTTTTTTTTTAAGAATAAAAATTAAATATTTAATATATATATAATTATTTATTTTATATATAATATAAGTATAATATAAATAATAAATAATTTAAAAAAAAACGAAAATCGGCACGAACTTTCCAGACAACCCAATAGATCGATCAGCGAAAGGATCGTCTTGTCGGCCATCGCTATTATCGTCGACATCATCGTCGTCATAGTCGTCGTTTTGATCGTCATTTCGACTTACGTATCCACTTTTCGCGCGTTAGCCTAACTTACGACTCGCGAGTTACGATCTCACGCGTGTGCGGTGTATGAATCACGTACATCGTCGTCCATAAGTTTACGAAGGCTCCATGTACGGAATTTTAGCGTCGCGAACGTTTCGATCGAGGACGCGCTTTAGTTTTCCCGCTGTAAGGTTCGTCGCGCGCATGGATGGATCGACCAGCGAAAGGATCGAGGCGTACTTTGGCGTAGCTCTCACTAGAAATATCGTTCTTTCTTCTTCGTGTCCGTCAGTCATTTTTATCGCGAGTCGATTCACGCGTTACAGCGCGGAGACACGACGAGCTCGCTTGTTTCTCTTTATTGCATCGAATCGTTATTATTATTATTGGAAAGCGTGTTGGATAGCGATGCAACAGTTCTCTTTTCTTTCCTTGTTGTTGTTTTGTTTGCGAATGAAAAGTCAATCGTCTAGTTCGGATACGCGCGTTCCATTCTTTCACTGATTTTATCGATATTTTCAGAAGATACGCGATTCTATCTGAATCTATAAAATGCTTATTCTTGATATTCCCAATCGTTCTAGGGTTCTAAATAGAGAATATTCCCAATAAGAAATACTCTTCACTCAGTTTGAATGGAGCATTCGTTACGTTTTTTTCTCGAAACATCTTAATTTTCCCGATATCAGTGACAGCTTTATGCAATACTCCGACTGTTTTTACAATATCAATATTTTACAATATACATATTAGAAAACTTTAGACCAGTTTAAAAAATGCCTGAATGTTAAAGTTATTCGCGATAAAACAAATATACACGAGTTTGTATTTTTATCGATAGTTTTCGATCCACTAAATTACTTTCGTGGCTCAACATTGGGTCCAGACTCTTGGTTAAAAAAACATTCGTGTACCCTGCGAAACCTCGAGTTCATCTTGTTAGTTAAATTCATGCGTTTGACAGAGAAGAAAAGTTCGCGCACGTACATTCGAATACGCATAAAATGTTTTTCCTTCTCTATCGAGTGACGAAAACTCAAATAATCGAGATTCGAGGTTAGTTCCACTTAAAATATAAAAGAGACGGCGACTTAAATTGCAATCGCTGAAGGCTTCGTTAATAAATTAATTTCAATTCGTTCGACAGGTGCAAAAAACGAAATAATCGATGAACAGAAAGTGAAAGAAAGAATATCATCGATTGAAACAATCGTCAATAACGTACATATGTCACGTTATACGCTATAAAACGTAATGCAGTTAAAATATAATTTATGTAAATCTGTATTTGATTAAAATCATGCATTTTTTTGCGAACGAGCAAATTTCTGCGGCAGCTCTCAAACAGCGTCACTGGTTACGCTACCACACCCTGCCAAAATGATGATTTTCACTGAAAAACGTTATATCGCGCACAGATGAAGCGAGAATATTTTCAACGTAAATTGCTGATATTTCTTTCAGACGATATAATTACGCAGTGACGTTTATTCGATAACGGCTTTAGAGCGGATACGTGCTAAACGTGACACACGCGAAAAACGCTTCCTTCGGTAAACGTTGCGAGACGTTTCAGAAATTTACGAATTTTAGCAGCGTACGAAAAGAAAACCCTATTAAGAATTTTCTATACGATCGAAATTAATACGAAGGGGTTTCAAGCTCCCCTTTTATCCGATTTAGGATTAACGTCAGTTCCGAACTAAGCGTTCGGAAACGTATAAGCAGCGGTATAATGACACGCTTTGCTCGAATATATGTTCGTGAGTGTGCGTGAGAGGGCTTGCGTGAACGCGTCGACGAGTGGCTTTTACCTGCGTTCGCGCGTTCATTCTTCGCACGCATCCTCGACTCCTAAGATCGTACTTTAACCGTTCGACCGGTCGATTGTCTCTCTTTCGCGTGAACGCGTGGAAGCCACGATGGATAAGTGGCTTGGAGAGGAGACGAGGAACCCGGCGATATTAGTTGTTACCGAATAAGAGGGCTGAGAGAGAAGAAAGGAAGCGGAGGAACATGGCGTGAAGAAAGGAAATAAGTTGAAGGAGGATTACATTACCTCCGACGGAAAGATGATTGAATTTTATTGAAATCGTGCTCCGTATTTTATGCAATTTTCAAGATTCATTTCGGTGCTTCGTTACAGTCATCGATCGGAAGGCTTCGCGATTGATTGGTGTGCAAATTGAAATCGATCGTAGTTGTGTGCAAAAAACGAATTGAAACGAGGTGAATCGTTTAGATCTTGCTTAGTCAAGGTTATCCATAAAGTATGTAAATAAGTTGTTTCAAGCTCACGTGTACTCTCCTAATCGTTACGATTCACTCTCGATGACAAATCTTTCGTCTGCCGTCTCAAGGATCATTACCATTACCGAATAGTCCCTATATCTTCGAACCTTGTCTTCGGACTTCTTACGGAACTCTAAATAGTCGTCTCTTCTACTTCTACTTCTCGAAATCCGGATGTTCCACGTGATACTCAGTCAACGAGCTCTTTGCCATGCGTTCATTCATTTTATTTAAATTAATAAATAAATAATAATTAAGAAGTAATTCGTTCATTATTTCTGTACTTGTAAAAAATTTCTCGATTTCCGAGTGAAAATAGCGACTTTACTTTAGCTTTCACGTCGAAGTTATTTTTTTATCGTAGATTTCACAGACGACTATATGCTGGAACAACGGAACGTAAGAAATGAGGTTCGATCGATTCTCAACGTGGAAAAACGTCATGGAAGAGCAAGCATTTACGCCAAGGACGTGAAACTCTTAGAAGAAGTTAATTTACAAGAATACGTACACGATTTGAACGTGCGATATCTGAGTAATCTTTCGTATTTTGTGTACATTCCAGAGGGTCTTATATAAATTAATATTAAGAACAAAACTATTCGCTTTTATAGCATATTCTCGTATAGGAAACCGAATGTTTCCATAGTTATCGTTATTTCTCGTTTCCCTTAAAAATAAAACTTATCGCGATTCAAGTACTGATTCGATCGTGCCTCGATATCACGGTTGTGACGTAATCGAATCGTCGCTCGATCGACTATCAGTGTTCTTTTTCAGCGACGATAGTCTGGTGGCTCGATCGGACGGTACGAAACGTTGGAATCGTTCATCGTCGGTAGAAATTTGCACTTGAAGGACAAACGTGAACGGACGAATCCCATCGTCTTCGAAAGGTCTTCGAACCGTACGACGTTCCACGATCGAGTCTGTACGTTAGCGAATACCGCGATTGGATTTCGTTGAATCTATATTACGAAGGTGCGATCGATCATAACCGATAGAACGGAATAAACGCGAATCTCTCCGTTTCTCCGTCTTTCCTCCTTGCCGCGTTTAATCGAATTTACTGGCGTTTATCGTTTCGTCCACCCGGTATATATGGTGGTGATGATTTATGATGTTGTCGGTATTGATCTGTGTGTAGGTCTGGCTGTGGTACCTCCAAGCTATTAGACGAAGCGATACCAACTTTCAAGATATCATCTATTCTTACTGTTATCAGCATTTTACGATTTTTAACTCTTAACGGTCCAACGTTACCTCATATAGGTCTTGCGTTCGCGTGTCGCGCAATACGCGACGAAACGAAATAATAGAAGTCTCGCGATCTTCGATCGTACGAATATTTATTTAACTCATATTTTTATGCATATTATAAAATAGGATGAAAACCCGATGACGCTAAATTATTGACTCCAACGATTCTTATGTCGTACCTGTTCCTCCGTTTATCGATGAAAATTGATGACTAAATTTCAATTTAACTTAACTCGTAGATGTTGACAAAGGCGTTCTGAAAAAAATCTACAGAAATACATTGTGCGCTATCTTTTTAACCTGGTCGGATAATGCGAATGCCGATGACGTATCAAGCTCGACATTCAGTACCTCGATAGGGTTTTAAACAAAAGGTAAAGATAAAATAATGTTATAAGAATGCTTTAATATCGACTAGAAGAATACGGAGTAACAAAATACAGGTCGACTTTAAATATACAATCGTGCCTTTCGCAGAGCTCGTAAAAATATTTACGAGTTAAAATAAATATCGCTCTCTCGAAATTGTACGTTTGCTTCAAATATTTTTTTATATCGTACATACTGTTCGAGGAATTTACATGTATCCAAATGAAGCGGATACACTGTATACGTAGCTGGAAATCAGTAAAAATATCGTAAGAACCCAACGTGAGCTTTCCCTGTAAAAACAAATACAAAGGTACATTGTTGACGCGATGAAACAGCTGGAGGCGCAATATCGCTTTTTATTCGTGCTGCGTTATGACTGATTCGCTCTGAAAGAGCAGAGGCATAGGCGTAAGACGTGTTTTTCTTCGACGGCACGAATATCCGATATAATCACCTTCGGAATAAAGGTAGACACGCCCGAATTTTTAGAATCATACGTACGTCCATGGAAATACACGGATTATTTTTCTCCTTCATTCAGGAGTTGTTTCGTATTTTTCAGAT
>JAITYT010000085.1:50121-67209 GCA_025433975.1 Liostenogaster flavolineata | reverse complement strand
TTTTTTTTTTAGATGTATTTCTACATCATGTGATAGTGGTTAGATGTAGTTTTATCGATTAATTTTTATCCTGCCATTGTCTTCGTTCGGTGAAATCGACTTTTAAACGAACGGAAAACATTTTCAAAGGAGACTGCGTTCGCGTCTCTACGGGGAATCGGCGTTTTCGGGTCGGTGAAGCGCGAAAACGAACGGGAAAGGTACATCGCCAGAAAGAGATCAATCTTAGGTGCGTGTCGCGATATGTACATTACCGTGGCTTTGCGACGCTTGGTAGAACGAAAATTGCACGAATATCTCGTCGGATCGAATCGATTTCGCGCGATACATTTTAATCCTAAGCGTTTTAATGCAAGACGGAAAAATATAGCTAAGTCGAGGTATACAACATACAAGCTAAAATCCGTTGTTTCACGACTAAACTGTGAACGTACAATGACAATTTTTTATTCGATCCTTCGCATTCGAGAAAATTGACTTTGAAATTCCGTTAAATCATTTGCATTTTCCTGACAATTAGAAATTGAACTTGTCTTACCACGGTTCCGTCTGCTTGTACTGAGTGTAAAAAAGATCTCTGCTGTAATATTCTATAATATATCTTGGAATCGTTGAAGATGATTTTTAAAGCCTTGTATTTACGATGTCACGAGATAATATGGGTGAAATAAATACTTCAAAATTAAACGTACGAAACTTCGCAATTGCTCTTTTCTAAAACGAAACTCCCGATTACACAGTGATTATTTATACGTGTTTCCTACCTGCTTTCCAACGAGAAATCATCCTCTGTCACCTTGTACCACGTTTTTCAGTAGCGTACGGAAGGCGTTCACGAGCAGTCAAAAAAATCCGAATTTTCGCTTCCATGCTCGACCCGGACGACTTCCACGATTATTTTTCGCAACACGAGAAAGCTTGTGTGGCACGCAATATGTTATCTACGTCACGGTAATCCCACGTAATCGAGCTGTTTTTCATGCAGCGCCGAGCAACTGTATCCCTTTGAATGCATCCTTTGAGTCCTTTTATGTCCACAGACTACGGTGCCACGGAATTTGACATTTTTCAAATAAAAGAAAGTACAGAGTAATTACAAACATTCATGCGGTTTTTTTATGATATTTATTAAACGATCGCCGAAAAGACTCGTTAAATATTTAAGAATATTATTAAGAATGCGTTCATTTAAAATTATCTTTCATGACTGTGGCTAAGTTTTCGTTGTTGTCTGGTACGTTTTAATTTTAAATTAGATGTCTCGTAGACTTTTGTGGCGTGAAGTAGGCGCATCATCAATTGCATCACGAGGAAAGAGTTAGTACGATACGAACAAATAATATAACCAAGTTGAAATCGTGGTTACGTTGTCGTCGTTGCGTTTCAATGCGATTTGCGTCGCTTAACCGTAGCATCGCGGCTACGATGCCATTCCCACGAGGTATAAAACTTTAAAGTGGGTACCGAGTAACTGCGAGACAAAAGGAAAGAAATCGAGATTTATAGATAGATAGATTGGTAAATGGGTAGATACGGATGGAAAGGAAGAAAGAGGAAGAGAAACCGATGAAAGGCTGAATAGTGCACGGTAGAGCAAAAATATCCCGGCGTTAGATAAAATCCCATTTACAAGCCTATTTCTAACGAGTTTCCGCTTTAAGATAGACGCGCAATCAATATAAAAATTAAATCAATGTTTTTTAAAAATTTTAATTATTTCGGTTTTGGATTAGATGACGGTGATAGTTGCGACGATTAATTTTGTCTAACCCTTTATAACCCGAACTTTTCTCGTGGCTATAAAGGTCTGTTTTAAACGCGGAATCGACAAATATCAACTTCTGAATACGATATAACAGAAAATTTGCGACATCTAATATTTTTGTTAAGACGACAATATTTTGTAACTCTTCGGATATAATCTCAAGAAATCTGTTCTAAGGAGATGATATAAAATAAGATGTTTACGCTAGGAAAAATCGAAAAATTGAAAAATGACGATACAAAATTGAATTAGATCGAGTATACCTGAACGTGACTTTGAAGACACAGTGGGCTATAAAGGGTTAATATTAAATCACAAAGATCTGTGGTTGAATGCACTCTACAGAACGCAGGTAATAAAATAGACGCCTAAATATACCATAGACTGTATTGATGGAAATGGATCCTTTGAATTCCAAATTGCAAATAACATTCAATCCCGTTGATTACCGAAAAAATCAAATTGAATTGATCATTAATAATAGCATTCTAATTAAAACAAAAGTGTATTTCCGTCATTTGAATAATATTAGATAATTTTCATTACAATTAGTAAATTGTTGGTGGTAGTAACAGTAATAACCGGTGGTTCAATTTTGTATATTCTTGGATGGTTTCGTTAGTTTTTCTATCAAGCATTTTGGACGATCGTTCTCCGCGAAGTTTTGATTCGCGTAATCGAGTAACAAATTTCGGAGGAAAATGTCCATCAAAAGAAGCGGAAAACGATTCCATTTTTCGAACGAGCCAGCAAAATAGACTCGGCGTGGAAGTGGAATTGGCACGTATTAATCAAACAAGCATCGAATGACCCGTAAATGTCAGATGCAATCGCACTATTATTTCGGGTAATATATTGGAACGTCACGCATATTTCATATCATCTCAAGACATTCATCGGTAAGGACTTATAATCTTCGATAAGTAATTACGATCTCAAGTCCAGTGATTCGTGTGAATTTTAAAGAATAACTATCTTCTTCCTCTTTTTTTCTTTTCTAAATATAAATGTGATGTCACTTCTAACTCTTCTCTATTTCGATATCACGCTTCGATAGTCACGATAATATTTCTTTCTGTTCGAATATACAAAATATATAAAATTACAGATTAATATATCGGTCCATTTTCATCTCAAACTGATTTCGTATACCTTCTTGTGAGTCGTGAATCACGCTTGAATTTTTTCCTCGATCGTTAGATTATTTTTCTTCTTACCGCCTCATCATCATTTTCTTCTTCTTATAATGATGGAATATCGTTCACAATTCCTTGGGAGCAAGAAAGTTTTAATTATCAACAGATTATAAGTTAAATCTTCGCGAGATTCACGCAAGGAACAATGTCAATAAACTTATCAGATTTATTATTCGGTCTTTCCGATAAGTGAATCGACGCATATTTGAAGCCAACGTCTCGTGACGTTCTTAACTAGTCCTCTCATATTTTCCCGTTACCTTCTCACGATTCCTCCTTTCGCATTTTTTCTTCCTTTTATTAAAATCGCTCGTTCTCTTTCCAATTTCTTTTCACTCTATCTTCGCTTACCTCTTTGTATTATGTAAAATTCTCAAGTTTTCACTGATTTATTGTTAAAGATAAATTCATTCGAACGGATGTCCACTTGAACTCTTGACAAGTATCGATAGATCGAATTGTATTACGTACCATCGGTTTCGCTTCCGCTCTTTTCTCATCTTGCATCTCGTAAAACTTTTATATTCCGTGCGATGAGCGTTTGACTGCCATCTCCTATTCCTTTCCGTCCTTACGTTTAGATCTCGTGATTTCGCTTTACAAGCGAACGCAGTATCACGTTGCGTTGCGCCACAAAATTTATTACGCGTCCCTTTCGAATCGATCTACGTCTTTTTCTACAACGGCTCATTTTTATTGAAATATTGTCCAAATTTGTAACATACCGTTGCATTAAATATTATATAACAGAAAATATATCATGCCCTCTCGACTTTGTAAAAAAAACTTTAAACCTTATTTTTTATTTCTTTTTTCATACAAATTATGCCTAAATAAATAGTCATAAAGTTTCCCTTGTGTTATATTAGAAACGTGCATATTGACTTTCGGTATACATGAAAATGTATTATCACGTACTAATTGAATATTAGTAGCAGAGATCCCAAATGAATGAAATATTTGTAGAAAAAGAAAAGTAAAATCATAATACCATATAATCCTTTGAGTTCGATCGCGACATCGTCCCTTGCAACGAACTGGTTTCTACGGTGTGTATATTATATTATAAAGTCTATACTAAATTTATCATCCTATATATCGATACGCTTGTGTTATTATGTAACTGAAAATTCTAGACAATCCTTTTGCGTTGTAATTTAATCGACATCGAGAACTATAGTTACGCATTTCGTACATAGTTTTCCTCCGTGTCATACGATATCGATTTTCTACAAAATAAAAGAACATAAATACGTCGTAAGCGCCGATTCGAAGACGGTGACTGCGTGGTTCGTAGAAACAAGAAGGGCGTTCGTTTCCATATTAAGAAAGTTCAGCCTTAGAACAGCCCCTGCGTCGTTCGAATTACCGCAGCATAATACAATAATTATTGACGGGGAAGGTGCGAGTGTTACGAAGGAAGGGTGCGTTACCTGCTCGCGAGATTTCATTAATAAATAGATTTTATCATATCAATCAATACTATAACGCGAGCGCTACGCCGGCGTTATTAACAATGGCCACCACCGACCATGCGTATCGTCACGAGTATTTTATAATATCGTGCTCTACCCACTGTAATCATTGCAACACGAGAGATACGAGTCGCTTCGTGAAACGGGTATATAACGTCCAACGTTACGGGGATATCGTGGGCGTTTATTCCCTCGATAGAGTCGTTACGCGCGATTGACGCCTTTATTTAGCCTTACAGGATTTAATCTTTTAATTTTCGAAACATTCTAAAACCCCATTTTTAACGAACCAAATAACGTGCCAAATTTTGAAATTATATTAGAAAAATGAATGGTAGGAAAACAATTTTCTTCGGTAGAGTTTAAAGCTCCCCGAGAGAAACTTTTTCAAAAATTTGGAATCTTTTATTCACCGTGAAACGCTTAACATAAAACGTCGAATCGTCAATTTAAAGCATAACGTATAATATTATAAATAAATATACTGCAAAAACCAACGAAGAATGTACTAAAGCGCTTCTGGAAGTGCGCTAATAATGTTCAGAAATGTTATTATGAGCGAATAACGATAAATTCCACATCGAATGTAGAGAGAACATCAAGATGCGATAATGGATAGCGCTAAGATTCGCGAAAGATCTACTACGACGCATTTTCTCCGATGAATTAAAAGAAACGGCTCGTGTCTCGACGATAACATTACTCCTTAAGTTTAAGAGACAACCTGACCATTGAATAAGGTCCGCGCCATTTATTGTCGTTTTTGTCGTAAAGTTCCCGAACCGACGTTTTTTTCCCCATGATATTGCGAAACGTAACTTCGAGAGAGGAGACGATACGACGCCCTTTGCTTCTCACAAATAACGAACTAAACCATTCTGTTTAATAAAGTGACTCGTACATTCACAGCGGTGTTTACCGACTCAAAGAAATTGATCGACATCCTCATATTGAAGGTTTGAACCGCGTTGCCGCTTAAAATCGATGACAATTATTGATTTTCTTTTTCCACGATGCGTTTCGATTGTCCACGTGTTCAGAATTCTTCGATTTCAGGAACAATAGAATTTATATTTATTGATATACATATATTTCTGATAGTATCTATATAACGTGATTAAAAATTACGTAAAAGAAAGTTTCAAAGAATTGGAAAAACGAAACTTCCTTACTTATCCGAGTGAAACAGTTTCACAGTAGCGAGCCACGTATCTCTCGGATATAGCACCGAAAATGTTGATAATAAATTGGATTCGTATGCGCTGAGTTTGTTGGTATTTGAGAAAGTTCTTCCGAAGAAGTTTGTCAAAACCGTGAGAATTCGGTAACATTTTGGTAGGCGAAAACGCCAAATCTCTTACGGTTTAGAATGGCGAAAACTCCGCGAAACAATAAACTTTCGTTTCCTTCTGTGGCACATCCCCTCTCGAAAGCTTACGGTTTAGCTTTCACGCTAGTGCTTATATAAAGCTGAAGGGCAGACTGAGTATTTTACTCTGTTATCCTCTTACCTTCACACGACCGTTCCTAGGTTTGTGGCTATCCTCGAATTTTCGAGCTTGCGTCATACACCTCCGTAGATTTCTTCGGAAGCAACCTGTTCTCCTCGCTTTCGACAAGAAGAACCGCTTAAAATTCGACATAACGAATAATTCTTCCAAATATATTCCGACGGAACGTTCCTGTGGATTTATAATTAAATTAACGCGATGATACGAGCGATTATACCGTAGCGTATTTCGAAGCGTATTACGAAATTACTCTGTTTAAATCATTAATCGTTACGAATGAACGAGAAGAAAAATTCGTTCGTACGCGTGACAGGAAACGCGTTAACGCGACGAGAAACAGAAGGTAATCGCCTTACGGTGAGACGAATTTTCGAAAAGAGGAATAAATCAGAACGAAACTCAGCGCCAACTTCGTTCTCTTTTGATATACGTGTACGATATACGCGCGTCTGTACGTGAAGTTTCGACGATTTCGTCGCGATTCCACCTTCCACGTACGTAATTAACGTCGACACGTGCCGTAAAGCGCTTAATAAAAAATATCCTCTCGGATAGGGAAAGGGAGATACGGCTACGGCGTATCCAGAGCTATTTCCCGGCACGAGCTGTTTCACGTCGGGATCCTACCCCGAGTGGGCAAGTTTTCGCGTTGCACCAACTTTCGAGTGTCTCGTCTCGATTTTAAAGGGGAAGTACCGGTTCGTTCTGCGTTGGAACACGTGCGATCTCTCCCCTTCTGTCCACCTACCTGCCTATCCGCTTCGATGACGCTCGGTGCGACGAACTTTCATAATAATTTCGAATCGAACGGACCTTGTGCGAATTTACAAGTCGCGAAGTTCGATTTCCAATCGAACCCCTGGAACGATTGGGAACGCGGTTAATTTTTCGAGGCACGGAATTTTTGATAATAAAGAAACTCGTGCTGCACAGCAATTATATTCGCATGAAATTTAACAAATTAGGTTTATTTCGACTAACACGTTGACTGCCACGCCGAAATCACATGTTTTGCTCAGAACGCCACGAAAATATCGTTACTATTCTGAAAATATAATGGCAAAATAATAATTAATTTGGTTGTTCAAGGCAACATTGTTGCGTTCATGAGGCGTTTATCTTGCTGGGAGACTTCTGGTGGTGCTTTGGTGCACTCGATAAAATTTGATTACTATTTTAGAATATTTATTTACGTTATAACTATTTAAATAAAAAAAAATGAATATTTCAAATTTTATTATAGAATTTGTAACGCATCTAACAGTGCCGTGATGTTATAAAGCTCTCGGGTAATTGAATATATGTATTCGAAGAAGATTACAGCATGAATTGCAAAATAAGAAAAGGCTGGCGTAATTTGTATGCAAATTTTGTAAAACAGTGTTATCTAAAAAATGTTGCAAGCTTCGGAACACAAAGTGTAAAAAATCGGACCAGAAGGGTCACTACATACTGTCAAGATTGCATTGACAACTTATGTTTAAAATGCTTCAATATAATGAACCGGTAGATACAAGATTTGATCAAAATTAATTTTCTTGTTTTGATTTAATAAAAATTGTTATATTATATATTTTTATTTCTATTAATTATTTGTTATGTACAACAGTGTACATTCTATTTCTAATCATTATTTAATAAACTACGAATTTTTATAATTATAAGTAGTTGAAGTATACCTATCACTGACGATCATTGTGGCGCCGCAGGTGAAACAAGTTGCGGTCAAATGACCACCGTGGGTTTCAACGTGTTAATAGAGAAATAAAATTACATAAAATCGATGAAAAAGTTTTAAAAAAGATTTAACTAAACGCGGAATCTGTTGGTGACCTTCGAGTAATTTTTGATTTTTCGAAGAGATATAAAAAACATCGAATCACGCATATTTAGATATCGAAAAGATGAAACATTTTTAGCTCTGCCGTGCTTCGAAGGGTTAAGGAATAATTAAACATCGATATGAATTATTTCGTCGAATGAATATTTTCTTTTCCGACTATAAATGTACGCTCTTCAAGATATTCTTTAATAAATAATTTGACCGATCCACCGAGACGCTATTTTTTTGTGCGACACGTCAGTCGTGCTCGTAAACGCAGCAGCGTGCACTGGGTTTCGAACGAGTGATTCGTGGAAAATTGTATAAATCGCGATAATCGAGTATGATGCGCGTTTATCGTTAATTTACCGATGGAATATTTATCTTGATTAAACACGAAAGAAAATTTCGGTGGCCAGCCGGCCGATCGTGATCGCTTAACGTTCGCGCGCGGTTTGCGTATCGCGCGTATCCTGTAACGTCGATACCGATACATCACGCCGCACTAATTCAATTTCCCTGTTCAATTTCGATTCTATTCGAAATTTCTGTCCTTCCCCTTCCAGCGCGTACCCGCGTTACCCGCCTTTTACGCTTCGAAATCATTCCTACGAAATATAACGAAAATTCATCGCGCGCGTAGCGAGAGGCAACGATTCGTGTCCCCACCCTCCAACGAAATTATTCGACGTGCCAGCGAAGAGAAAGAAAGGGAAAAGAGAAAGAGCCGGTGCCCGGGAGCGACGCCGTGCCGACATGTCGGTCGTTAAGGCTGCACGCCGCTGGCGCGGAGACGCGGCGTATGCCGAAACAACGACGACGAGGAGGAGACGAAGGAGGATGACGACGAGAAAGAGAAGGACGACGACGACGACAACGACGACGATGGAGTAAGAGGAGGATGACGACGAGGACGAGGACGACTACTAGGAGAACTAGGAGGCCGAGGTGGATATGGCTGACACGATAGCGCGTGGAAATGCCAGCCGACTACATTTGCATCTTGAAATCCGTTGTGATCCCCACTTCGGAGGATGCGTGTTGACACGGCGTACACTGAATTTACCTCGGATAAGTAGACAAATACCGAGTGTATCCGCAAACACGTACGTGCGCCGTGCAGAATTCCAGCCGGTGCGGCGTTCTTGTCCGTCCGAGCGTCGCGTCGCCGCGATCTCGGTTTGACGAATTATTTTATACGCGACCGCGTCCACGCAACTCGGAAATTCGTCGGTGCTACTTCGTCCTTCCGAGGCGCGATCCTGAATTCGAACGGACCACCACGGTGTCTCCCGAATAACCGTAAGCGTTTTTACTTCTGTAGATTCGACTCCTTTTTACACGATGCCCACGAGAAAAATCGTGCGTAAGGCGAGAAGTCGATATTCGAACTCTAGTTTTCGCATTTCGCGCGCGATGCTGTACTTCGCTGAGCTACACGAGCCACAGCGACATCGGAATTCTCGTAGACTTTCGCTTTGAATATGTTTTTTACGATACCTCTATCTGTTTTTAATGTTCGCTTCGTTTCGTAGCACGACGTTCGAGAATTCTTGCGTTTCATAGATGCAGGGTTCTCTTGGTTAATTTTGAATATTTTTTGGAGAAGTTTACGAAAAATATCGAGCGCTGCTCCAGTCCAGTGCTTCCCAACGGTGGGCGTTTTTTTAATATAGCGATACTAAATTCGAACAGATTACGACGTCTCTCGAATGTGTATAAGCGTTTTTATCTCTTATTCTACGATGTCCAGTAAGAAGACTTCAAAAAGGACGTTGACTCGGTTCGTTATCGTCTTTCGATATGATCCGGTCTTTTCGTGTTTTCTCGCAGTCTATTAACGAGGTACTCGGGGGTATTCGATTTTAACATCAGGATATCGGATAATTAAGACTTTCTTCCATCGTAATTAATGACGTGATTTCAAGAAATTCGACACTGCTGTCTGCTCGACTTAATTTGGAAATTTAATTTACGTTTATCTAACGTAACTTGAAATTACTGTGCTTATTCATTAGCTTTTTCTGGGGTGCAGCGGACCCTGTTGAGTACGGTCAACTCGTGTTAGCGTAATTACGGTACGTGACCGTAAGGGTATTATCCAAGGTCCATCCTCGGTCGGCCTTCGAAGAAAGCAAGAGCGCATCTTTTCTGCTGTTAAACAATCTTACGCCGATGTTTGGCCGGTCGATGCCTTACAGCTCGCGATTTGGCACCTCGAATAAGGATGAGTGCGCTACGATCGAGACGTTCGAGTCGAAGCGTTAAGAGTTGTAAACATCAATTTGCCAAATGTCCCAGCATAGCCATAGCACGCGAGAACATCCAGGAAATGGTCTTGCTATTTATATATAATTATAAAAGAGTCGAGCCAATAAGACTAGATTTCTAGGTAAAACTTCTCCCTTGACAAAGTCCAAGAATTTTGAAAATGTACGCATTGTCGATCTCATTCATTGAAAAATTATGAATCAACTTAACAGCAGCGTCATCAGAATCTACATCTTGGGGTTTGGCTAGGATTTAATGTCGTCAAACTCCCTCGTCGCTGATGAGTGATAGTTGCAAGGTGTTGTTATCAATAAAATATACCTAATTTTGTTTTTAGACGATAAATACGTTTCCGAAGAATACGTGTAAAAAAGTTTGTGTAAAAAAATATATTGGAAAATATAACATTGATATCAATCTTGAGTTTTCATGTTAGAATCTAAAACATTTCATTTCATAACGTATCATACAAAGTGTATCGGTATCTTCTCCGCCATTGTATGTGCCAATGTTATAATGTTGGAAAATTTGGTCGTATTAGGGAGGACAGGGTCTTTGTTTTTAATAAATTGACCAAACAGCTTTCCAACATGCATTCAAAGTTGAAGATCTTAATTCAACCAGCGCTAATTCAATTTGATCGATACAATCCATAATTGAAACTTTCTTCCACTCATCAATGACTGTTAGTGTTTCATCGTTTGATTTGTCCAGAACGTATTTACATGTTATACCTTGATCTAACGATTGTATCAAGGATGTAGTACTAGACGCCAGAAAACAGAATTGCACGTCTGAGTGTTTTAAAACCATATGGCCGGATACATTGTTTATAACCAATTCTAATTTCTAATTCGTATTAAATCAAAATCGTATAAAAAAGTTCGTATAAAAAGTGAATTGTTACAGAATCGTTTTGAAACAAGTAAGAGAAATCATAGCCACAGAACCACCAGCCTTGGTCTCGATCATCTGCGTCAACGGACCCTAAAGCATTTTTATCGTCGAATCTAATAAGCGTACGTGTTAAAATCAAGTCTCCTTTGAATCGATCGTACAAGTATAACGAGTCATAACGAAAAAAAAAAACGTGTATAACCTAGTAAAAAGTGCATACGCGCAGGCGCACTGATCACGCTAAAAGACGAAAGACGCTGCGTGTCGATCAGAGATGAATTCGTTGGATCGAGACGAGTTGTAACGCTCCTTCGAGACTCTCCATCGCTATCTTAAAGATCACGGAGAGTTTCTCGTCTTCGACAAGGCGTCGCTCGTTCCAGGCGGAAAGTTCGCCTCCGCTGAAGATCCTCGTCTCGACGCGATGCCAGTCAAAGGGTTGAATGGTGGATCCGGCGAGAGCACGGCGTCGTCTACTTCCTCGCGGACAACGACTTATCATCGGTAAATCTATTCCACGGAGGACGAATAAAGTGAAAGAGCACATCGGAAGTTGCTGTCCGCGGCGGAAAGTTTTACCATCGCGTTTCGAAGCAGTACATTGGCGTGCGCGTGCTTCGTAGAAATTGGTTACGTAAGAGCTCGGTTACCGCAAAACTTTTATCATTTTTACGCGAACCCGAGTCATCCCCTCCTCCTTCGTCTTCTTCTTCTTCTTCTGCCTTTATCCCTTTCTACGCTTTTCTCTGGTTTTTCTTTCTTCTCCGTTCGGGTTCCGGATTTGGCAATCCGTCGCGTTACGATGCACCGTGACCCTCGTCCGATCCTCCGATCGAATCTAAGGGAGTTACGACGTTGAGTATTCGAATATCGCGGACTAGTGATCTCCTCGATCGACGGCGCCCTTCTTTCTCGTGGATTCGAGGAAAGCGCTTCGAGTGTTCTTGGTTGCGCGATTCTTACGATAGTAGCCGACGTCGTTGTCGAGGAGATCGCGAAGACGGTAGAATATAAATCTCTCTAGTTTAATTCGACGTCCAACTTCGTACGTCGGACTCGAAGAGATCTCGAGGTACGGCTCGATTCGTTGCTGAGATGTACAAGAACGCAGGATTCCGCTGACGATGCCGCGTCAGTTAAATCATACTTGCATCGCGGTTGTCGCGATGCGAAACCAGGAAAGCGGGCAAAGCGTGAAATCGAACGAGCCGCGAACGATTTCGATGCAACGACGCTGGAAGGAGAGTTTATTTCGTTGTCTCGGCGATTCTAACTCCTGTCCGTTAAATCGGCGAAACTCGCCGGACTTTTACGGGCTTATAAAATATTGAGCGTGAGACGCGGTCGTTTCATATTACGGTTCTTGGGGGTAGAGACGTCTTTGCGGTGAACGAAACGACAAAATTCGTAACCTTTCGTTGCAAGATGGTCGTAGGATGGGTAGACGTCCCGTGAAAACGCCTGCGGCAATCCATCTCGGGGATTCGATTTCTACTTTCAGGCGTCGTCTGGATCAGTTTCGAGTTACCGTGTCGATCCGTCGCGACGTCGTTCGAAATCATTCTCGGAAAAAAAAGTAAAATCTTTACTCGTGACAACTCGTGAACCGTGATTTATTAATAACGAACGCGAATAAATATTGGGTCTACCGGAGAGTTCTGTCGTTTTTTAATTAAAAGAAACTAATTTATTTTAGATGGATTAATTAATATTTACCGGGCATTGTAATTTTCATCGCCATTAACCGTTCGAGTCCCAGGGGATTTTGAAAAAACACTGTCGAAGAATTCCGAAAAGCGCAACCACTCTTTCTCTAAATGAATACGAGAAGACCCAAGCAGCGATCGCGCTGCTTGCAACTGAAACGGTTAACCGCCTCTTCGTGTATATACCAAGCGCATAAGTAAAAATGCAGTGGTCGAAAAAGTCAATGTTCAACTTGAGATGACATTATGTGACGGAACATTCCGGTAGACCTAATATTTGATTATGATAAACGACGGGAGTCTCCACGGAACGTTGCTGGACTTTTCGTTTGGGCGACGTTTTTCTATAATGACGAATGACAAATTTCAAAGGGAAGAAAGGAAGAGGATTGAAAGTTTGACTTACGTTTTAATACACCTTCGACGTAATAATAATTCCTACGGATGAAAACACCATTAATTAAGATGAAGCTACGTTCGAAAGGATTTTAAGATGACAAAGGCTTCTCTTCCAGTGTTCTTTCGCGTGGCACACCGAAGAAAAGGGAATCGCAGGAAAAAGAGGAATAAGAACGGGATAAAAGACAGGAGTAACTCAAAGGAAGTGACAAATCTCCCTTCGTGCTACGACAAAATAGTGCAGATAGCGTCGTCCGCGGTATGCGCTCTGCCGTTTTTGAATTACGGAAGGCATTAACCTTGAGGAGGTCTCGAGGATCTCGCGTTTCTAATATTGCATCTCGAATAACGTAGCTTGGAGCTCGAGCGAGAGCGACATCCGCGATGTCGCGATTTTCAAAGCTTATTGGCTACGACGGCGACGATTACACCGTTTTGCCGTTCGCCTTATTATAATGCAGGAATAATAAATATTTCGTATGTGATTTTAAAGTAGAAACGTTGATCGTTAAAATTCAGTCGTTGGATGTTATTTTTCCTTTACATAATTACGTTTTAATAATTAGAATAAAATAAAACGAGATGAGTTTTGATAAGAGCGTATCAAAACTATATGACAACAATAACAGTTCGTCGAACTACGACACGTTTTTTAGTCGATCCGAAGCAGTTAATAGCCGATCGTCGTCACGTGGACTTCGGTAAAAAAATACTCGCAATTCTGACGCAAGCTTTGTGTCGTGTCGCATCGCGGAGTGAAGGGATAGTGAAGTGGTAGTAAAGTGACAGTGAAGTGTAAGTGTCGCAAGGAAATTCATCGTCGCCTCTCCGACCTCTTCCGCATAACGTGAGTGCACACGAATTAATTAATATTTTACCGAACGATTAGTAATATAATTTTGTATGATTTTGAATGAATTTATTTGTAATTAATTATTAATTAATTTAGAAATACTGCCGTAGACGTTCCATTTGTTGATTGTTTTTATTGTCAATGTTCCCCTAAACGTCGCAGGCATGATTTATGTATTTACATATCGTATACATTACGTGAGAAGATGAATATTGACAAGAAGTTACGAATTTTTTGTTTACAACTTTCTGTAGTTCTTTTAATAATAACTATATCTTTCACAAAACAATAGTACGCGTAAAAAAAGGTCAAATAAGAACAGTCTCCAGATTTCACTTAGTAGATGAATTTGCTTCTTGCTATAAATAACCACCTTCAATTAATGAAAGCAATCTTTAAATATCGTTTCCGATAAAGTGCATTTATCTTAATCTTTTAATAACATTCTATAAATTTGTAACTTCACTTCTATATTACATAAAGTAGTTTAGAAATACCCTTATGGAAACTCATCTCGGTTCGTTTTATTTTCTTCGTTAAAAAGTACTTACGTAAACAAGATAAGACATTTGGAAACTGAATTTTAATCGTCAATGTATCCACTTCAAAATGACATAATTAATTAATAATAATTCAACACATAGACACACGTGCCTAACAATACCAATGTAATAATTAGGACGGCGTCTGGCCTAAACGGCTTCCTCTACTTAGAATCAGACTCGCGCTCTCTTGCGCGATCTCCTTACGTTTTCCTTTAGTAGCGACTATCGAACCTTGCCAAAATCTCGATCGAACTTCGACCTTCACTCGTACAATTCCAAAAAAATTCACCGTCTTCTTCGTCGATCCGATTAGACGCGGCAGAGCCAAAAATACGCGTGGAGTTCCGTTCTCGCCCTCCTTTCGTTTAAAAATACGTCGAACGCGTATCGAACCACTCGAAAACGTCGATTGCGCTTTTAACGCGCGGTAGTCCGACTCGTCTCGACTGCGAAGAATCGAACTCGCTCGTTCCTAATGGGCACTTGACGTGCGACAGAGCGCAAAATGCTCCGCTCGCAAAAACATTCGAGGGCGAGAGGTCGGGGAAGAAGCTTGTTACGAGGAGTCGTTATTCCGTCTTGAGCGCTATATTTCCACGGGATGATAAATTTCTCTCGTCGCGTTCCAGAAACGAAGCGAAGAGGGTGGGGGGAGGGGGCGAGAAGGAGAGGAGAAAATAAAGAGCGACGACGACACATGGAACGAACGGAGATTCGGTAGACGCACACGACGTCGAAAGATCACGGTTTACGAGTAGAGTCGAATCGAATCGAATCGAATCGGAAGGATCTCTCCTCGTGTGCGTAGACTCCATACGGCAGGACAGTTAATTTATGAAACTCGTATCGATCCCAACTGGTGGCGCATTCAGCGAGGTTAGCCGTGGAAGCGAGAGGGAGCGGATACCACGGGAAAAAGAAAGAGGAAAGAGGGAAAAATGGTGGAAAGGTGGAAGAGAGAAACAGATCGGTCCAACGCGTCGTCGCCGGGCGTCCCACCTGTATAAAAGGCAGCCGGCGATTTTTCAAGCAGATAAAAGTAGTAGCGAGTAAAAAATCAACAGTGCCGGCCGGCGATGAAACGAATGGACGTGAGAGATATCTCTGTATACGTTGCTGCTGGATTTTCACGCTTTTCCCATGCTCGGGATATCGCGAATAAAGGGAATTAAGGGCAGAGGTACAGCCGGATAAAAAGAGAACCGGGAGAATGAAAGAACGAGGAAGAATTCGTCGAGGTTCCCGTTAGCCATGTTTTTCATCGTTCCAACCACGCGCGATTATTCTTTCTCGCGGCATCGCGTTCGATAGCAACGACACGGAAGCTCGTCTCCGTCGATAAGTACGGATAAGGATATCGCGCCACGTCCAAACGACGAATTAATTCGCGAAAGAGTCTCTCGGTTCTTTCTCCTTCAACTATTTTTCAAGAGTAAACCTCGCTTTCGTTCGGTACAAAGCGCCTTCTAATGCCTCGGATTTGTACGCGTTTATCTCGGCCTTAAAGTGACGGCGCTCGCGCCAAATTAATTCCCCTCGAACGAACTCGGCTCCTTCCTCTCGGCGATACTCGTGACGTCGTGCCTTTCGTCTCGGCAATTCGGCCGACGAGAAATCTCCCGATTTCGCCAAATTCCACTCGTCGTCTAGCTACGAATCGCGTCCCGTCTTTTAAAGCCGCCAGTAATCGCGCCGAGTCTCGTCGAAGGAGGATCTCTCGTAGGATAGTCTCGACTACGGGATCGCGAGAGATACCCACGGATATCCGCATCGAGAAACTCTCGATGGAGATTCGCCGAACGACGTGGGGCCCTTCGAAAAGAGCAGCAGTACCTTTATCGAAAAACTACGACGATATCGCGCTGCTTCGATACGATTTCGACCGGGCGAGACTCCGTTCGTATCGCCGTACCTTCCAAACTAAACGAGAAAAATATCTCGGTGAATTGCGCGCCTTACTAAACTCTCTGCATACCTACCAACTTACGAAGCGAATGTCTCTTGCGTTCTAATACTCGACTTTTCAACTCAATAAAAGCTTGATTAAAATGTTCCGCACGCGTTCAGCCGTCTGTCGGTCGGTCGGTCGGTCGGTCGGTGAGTGGGCGTGTGGGTGGATGGGTGGTAAAGCCGCTGCCGCGAGTAATTTGAAAATGAGACGCGCCTTTGCGAAAGTTTTCGATAGGAGAGCTGCCTTTTTCTTCCTATCGAGTTTCTTGTCGTCGTGACGGAGTTTGCTTTGTTCCCTTTCCTCTTTCTCTCGTTTCCTCTCTTTCGTTCCGCTCTTCTTCCTTCCCCTTATTTTGTTCTCTCCTTTCTTCTTCCCTTTCCTTGGCCGAGAAATTTTCCACGGCAAATCGAGAAGACGCGGCGTCGTTTTATCGTCGCGACGACAACACGAGCAACCGCCCGGTCGTCCATGAAGTCGCTGATGAATCCTCCCCTCGGGAGGATTTTAATCTTACGACGAAAGAAGTATCGCGCACCTCGCGTTTCCTTTTTTCGCGATCGCGACGACGCTCAACTTTCCAAGGAGGCCGACGCCCATCGGGAAACCAAACGGAGATTTACCCCGTGTTTCGAATCGCATCGAAGGAGAGTACTGTGACTCGCGTCTGCGTGCTTTGAAGTCGAAAGTACGCGTAGTC
>JAITYT010000085.1:21423-42020 GCA_025433975.1 Liostenogaster flavolineata | reverse complement strand
AAAAAAAAAAAAGAACGAAAGTGGAGGAAATTCACACGGGGTGGTTATCCCGGGTTGGCGCTCTTCATCGTCCTTGCGTTTCTCCTTTGATGCTCGTGTTTCTGTAGTTGAACGATAACGAACGCGGAAACGAAATTGTTAACGTTAAGAACAGTAACTAGTAGATTCCGACTTCTTCTTTTTCCAATTTTCTCGACGTAACGACTCACAATACCCATGAAGTAGAAACCACGAAGCTTACAATTATTTCAGTGAAATTCTCGATTCCAATATCGCTGCAAGAACCGCGAAATACTCATCAAAAAGTTCATTTAATAAGGAAGAAAGAGAGGCAATTAAAGCAGACGATGTAAAACAATAATTTGATAATTTTATCGATTATTTGATCTGTGATGTAAATCTTCTAATTTCACGAATTAAATTAATTTATTTATTTTTAAATTTTAAATGAGATTTATTATTAAACTAAACACAGTAAATTACGCAATATATCACGAGTTCGATACGACGGCGGATCAAAGAAAATCCAATGGCAGTCCTCATGCGAGGCGGAATCGTCTTTCTCGAACTCAAAACGTTCTCTCGCGTGAAATCAGATCGATTTTGTTTTGTTACGGAGCAGGATACCTCTACCGATTACCCAAAACCGAAAGGGCGTCCTTTGAATTGGGAAACGCCGATGCAAAACAACGTCAATTAGAGCACCGGAGCGACGTTGATTGCTTTCACTCGGCGGAGCCGCGCCGCTCTCGCAAAAACGGTTTAATTAATTCCGCTCGCAGCTTGCAAGAACTAATGCGGCCAGGGTTACACCGATATTAGTAAGTACGCGGCGTGTATTATCGCATTCGCCATCAGACATCGTGCTTCCTTCCGACGAACGAGTAGGACAAGACGCTGCAAATAAATCCAGTGTCGTTCCTATTTTTCGAATCAGCCTTCGAGATCGGCCCGCTGGCACCAAAAGGGTTAACTACCTCAAACTCGCCCAGGCTAGTCAACATAATTAATTTCATTAAATTTATTCAGATTTTCGGCGTCGAACTCATGAATCATCGGCCGAGGAAACATTATTTATCAAAACGTTACTAATTAAAAGGGAAGTAGTAACGCGATCCTCCTACCTAATTTATTTCGTCCTTTCGTCCCATCGATTGGCTCGTTACTGACAATAACGACGTTAGATCACTATATGAAGCGAAAATATTTCGATGCGAATTTACGGATAGTTTCGGTGGTCAAAGGATATTCAACCTCCCGTGATACGACTTGTCTGTTAACATATTGAGGACGGGTGACGAGATATCTCGTTTTCATGTTTTCTCGATTCAATCGATGACTTACGGAGTTCAAAATAGATTTTTTTGTTACGTCATCGGGATAACGAAGCCCTGCGATTCTCACGATAAATGGTTAGCGAAATAAATGAATGTCAACATTCCGAGAGCGTAAAAGTCGATCAGTATTGCTATTACATCGATAGATCTTGTATCGTACCTTATAAAGTATTTTATCGTTGTTATATATAACAGTTTCTTGTTCCAATGTTCGCGTTTTAATTGGTAGGAGAACAGTTTTTTAAACATCATTTATATTTTCAGTCTTTTAATGATAATTTATAATAAAAATTATTTTATGATATAAACCCTAATTCTAAAAACGTAGCAACGTGTCGCATAGAGATGAAAAAAATGAAAGTCAAAGTGAATTGTTATTTGATGATTCATCGGATGCCAATACCAAATGTGAATTAAAAAAGTGCATATATGCATGGTTTAGCAAGCGCGCTGAGCGACCAGAGTGCCGTCCTCAATGTGTTAACCAAAGCGACAGTTCGTTGCAAATCTTTCAAATGGAATCGTACGAAATTAAATAAAGAGGCAAGGATTTTTTTTTTAGAGAATCTTTACGTACGTACCAATGCGATCGTCGAGTATGCACGCGGCGCTGATCGAAGCTTTGTTACGCTTTCATAAGGCGAAACGTTCGATGCAGACAAAAGCGTAAAGAGAATACATCGTCTTGCACTTTCGTAAATATGTGCGTGAATGGAACTTTTCCACGGATCCTTTCCCAGCTTTCCAGTTGCCCTAACCAACGAAGCAACGATGACGTCAGGACGCTTTCAACGGGCGGAAACAGAATAACAGTCGAGGACACGGTTGCGTTTGTTGAAAAGGTTAATTCCAAGTGCACCTACCGGTATACCGCGCGCTGAAAGCTACGCTTTCTCTACATATATATCTATACGTGTATATATACATTGTCGTTCCCTAAAAGTTTCATGGCAGAATACTCCTCCGTGGCATGCTTCGTTGCTTCATATTGAAAGAGCCAAGGGGAAAAAAATTCCTTTAGCCTGGGCATCGAACCTTCCGCCTTCGTTCCACGTTAAATTAAACGCAACAACGAAAATTAATCACTTAGCTATGGCGTAATTAAGTGACGTCCTTTTTTTCTCTCGACTGCCGTGCACAAAGGGACGTGCCGTACCCTTCTCTTGTCGATAACGATTTTACAGAAGCGATTCGTTATTAAAAGTCACGTTTTCGACTTTCGACTTTTCGATCGTTTCCTTTCATTCTCGACTCGTCTTCGTTCTCTTCGATGTTGCCGACAGCACGAGGACGACGATTTTTCCTTCTTGCGCCGAGGAGCAAGTTCAACCAGCAATGGAGGACCAAAAGGAAAGAAAAGTTTGATCGTGCTCGGGATTAGCCAGAGTCGTTGTCAATTTTGCTTTTACTCGTCGATGTCAAATCGTTCGACGCGTAATCCGACAATCGGGACGTTCGAAATCGGATTCGAATTAACTCCGATTGCGCCGTTACGCTAGATCCTGTTAGGTAAATCAAAGTCACGAGAATTAACAGCAATTATAAAACAGATATCGGGTATCTGGCGTTACCCGGCCGGATATGAAATTGGATTACTATGGATAACGTTAACGATCCTCGTTTTATTCGCGAACGTGAAACCGAGAGCCACTTAGCCTTTGTTACCAGAATCGTCAACTTCGTTCTTCTCTGCTCTGCTTTAAACAATACATCTCAAATCGAATGTAACGCGACGAATGGGACAGTGTACGGACGTAAGAAATATCTGGACAGAAATCGTCGTAAAATATACGTCATTGTTTCGTTCTTATTTTCTTTCGAATGAAATGAATTATTTTTCACAGTCTCAAGTCGAGCGTGAAGCGTATATTCATTGTAAAAATGATCAAAATCGGTTCAAATTCCAAAAATTTACGTATTTTACAAAGCAAAAAGGCTAAGGACGAAGGGGAATCGATGATAATGGAAGAACGACGTAGAAAAGCCAGCAATATAACATTGTCTTTCACATTATGGCGTAATTTCAGCGAAGAACGCTTCGGAGCATTTCTTTCCAGACCGTTTTGTCACGGTTCGGTTCCTGGGTACTATACGTATTTCATTGAGATTACAAGGCACTCACCGAACAGTAAATCTGAATCTGAAGCGTAGCTTAAATTCTTGACAATAGATTTTTTTAAATACATTTATAAAAGATCAATTCTCTTGGCAAGAATTCTCTAACGATCTACGATCGTCGACGTAAAAATATCCTTCGACACAGTCGAAGAACGAATTAATTCTATTTATTTCTCGATAATTGTCTCAAAAAAAAAAATAAATTAAAAAATTTGGAAGTATCGTTTTAGAGATTCCACGCCTGGTCGACGCAAACCTCGATGTTTCTCTATGCGATTGATGATTTCGCTCTCCAACCACTCGCTGGAAGGAGAAGCGTCCGCTCGCGCGAATCGCTTCGACACAAATCTCCGACTCTTAAGCGAATCTATGGATAAGAAGAAAATCTCGGTCTTTCGGTAAAGTCCTGACTTCGTGAGAGCGCGACACGCGCCACCTATAAGACATCCTTTACACGCGAGCGCCGCGTAAACGACGACGGCGACAGCGGCAAGGGAGATGACGTCGTGAATCTTATTAAATTCCAAAACGTTTTGCGTGTCTCCTACGCGATACCGACGAGCCGTTCTCGAGCAGCCACGTACACGCATCCACGAGACTCGTGTTTACGGCGAGGTACTCGAAAACCTCCAGGCACAGCCTTAACAACCGGATTACACGGAGCTGAGCCAATGATTAATCAAACACTCCGCCGTGCTACGCAGCAACAATGCAGGCCTCGGCTGTTCATGTGCCATTAGACGTAGAGGTTGCGGTTTCACGGTTAACCCGTGATTAACCAGTGCGCTGGGATAAACACGGCCTCGCAACTTCGGACCCAAAGATGGCCCGAAACGATCGATAAATTAATGGAGCTTTTCTACGTGCGATAAAGGGATAGTCTGCAAGTAAAATTGAAATAAATCGAAGAATCGTATACCATTCAATGAACGACGTCTTTCGGTCTTTTTAACGCGAAATTGCGAATCGAGCACGAGACGATACGATGAGTCGTATCAAATAGTTAGAAGGAATGAAATCGATGCGTGAAATTAATGAAATCAGCCGAATCGGTTAAGTATTTTCTAAATGTCGTAGTAATAATCATAATTTTAAATGCTTTCTTCGCTGAAAGTTGATAAGCGCACGACCAGAGAAATTATGCTTTGAATGTGTTATAGTTAATGGCAAATTTAGTCGGGAAACCGACCGAAGTGAATTATCGACAAAATTGACTACTCAGTCATCGGCATGAATTGGCCTTCAACGAGGCATTGACAGCTGCCCTGAGCCCTTCTTGCGCTATCCTCCGGGAATCCCTCCAATTAAGGAAACTAGGGGATTTATGACGGTCAATTCAATGATGATTCGACGTCTTACATTGTCATCCCTCGACGCTTAACTCGATTGTCTTACGGATTTTCATTGTTTCACCATTTATCGTAATTTACATCATCGTAAAGCGAGTAATGATGAAATATTAACGACATTAATTACAAGAGGCTAAGAAATTAAAAAAAAATAATGTAAACTCTTCGTATTGCGTATAAATTGTTAATATAGAAACGAATTTCGAGCGCGTTTTACATTAAACTTTCAGTCTGAAAACGCAACTGTGGTACATAAGATAAAAAAGTTCCATAAAGGAATACGATGCTTTATTAATAAAACTTAGACGGGTCGACGGCTTTCTTTTTCTTTGTTTCTTCGTGAATTTTTGTTCGAAAGTTTGTTAGCGCCGACTACGTTCGAATTTCATCAAAAACTCGCGAAGAAGATGGGCACGACACCCTTTGGAATTCGTGAAAACGCCAGACGCTAAGACGCGACGAATACGAAGAAGGAGAAACGTCGCATTAAGAAAAGCAAGTCTCGAGAGACGGAAGGCGAGCTTACAGGAATAAAAAAGAATGTACCACCAACTCGGTAACAACAAACAAACTGCATCGTTATCGTCGATTACACGCTGGAGCTACGGTGGACTACACTGCCGCTAAATTTATTAAGGTAGCGCCAAGTAATTCCGATACGGCTGCGAAGATTCGCGAATGAATTTGCACGAGTCGTTGAATCGCGGTAAAATTTATCTTTCCGCTCTTTACAATCGTTCCTTATCGAATGAAACGCGTGCTGGAATTTATACGGAGCGAGCGACGATTTATTCTCGAACTATTTTAAGAATAAACAAGAACGTTAGGGTGAAACGCATCGAAAAGATCGATAAGAAAAATGTATCCGAGGAACGACGTTGAAAAATTTTCTAAAACGACTCTTCGAATCGCGAAGCGTGAAAGTAAGCCGACCGTTTCCGCGATTATTTGCAACGTACGGTAGACGTGAACGTTACTACCGCCCCTCTGTCGTCGAAAGAAAGTGAGAGCAGCAACGGAGGTATGATACACGACGCACCATATTTTCCGTTCGTGTATTTGTCATCCTAGTAACGCGCCACGACGTGAATTGGAAGAATGTATGCGAGCATCTTTAAGGAAGATAAATGATTTTGCAGTACGAGCTGGAAGGTAGTAGGGCAGAGGGGCGAGGAGGTAGAGGCAGCCGGAGAAATTTGTGTCGAAGTCGAAAGGGTGGAGCGCCGTATACGAACACCTCGTTGGAGGATATTTACGTGTCGTTTACGTAACCTGTTTACGTGTAAACGCGCTACGATGAATGCTCGTCAATTAGTCAAACGTACATAGCGAGCTACGAACGAACATGCGCATTGAACGCGCCAGGACGAGGTATCCTGACAATCGTAGGTAGCGTTACATCGTGCGGGTGTGCGTTAAAAATGAACAGGTTTTACTTTATCGATATTTCAATCAAACATAAACCGATTTGAGGTCGCTTGGACGTGATTTACCTTTCACCTTCTTTTCAATAAGAGTTTTGCTTATACGAAAAGAATTTAAGATTCGTATCATGAAGAAGGGGGTATTAAATGGAGACAATATTTTTTGTACAAATTAATTACGTGTATTCAAATACGATCGATACCAAGGATGAATATTCCCTTCTTTCCTATTATTATTTTTATTACCGTATTATTTTCAATATCTATGCATCAATATTAGTTTACAGCGCGTCCTAGTTTTTAAAGATAGATCGATACTGGAATTTTTCTTGTAGGATATTTATGATATCTGACTAATTTTTCACGCTGGAACGATATGCATTTCAAGTGTATTCTCCGACTTACTAAGACAAAGTATAAATTACATCGACTTTTTTATTATTATTTTTTTTTGAACACCTATTTAATCGGACGCTCGATCTTCAACAGGTATCCAAATATGCTTCGGGGAACATGGCAAAGTGAAGTCGAATCTCTTAATACCGAAAGCATCCCGTTCGAGCTCGGATTCGATTGGTTCGTTGCGTTTCCGTACAGTCTGGTCGAAGATGAATTACGTCGAGAGCGAATCCTATCGTTCGATTAATTTCAACGAACTGCGAATGACATTGGATACTTCGGTAACAATGCCACGATGTTCGCGGTCCATTCAGAACGGTAATAGTGACGTCTGGCAGACGGCGGCAGCCGTTATAAAAAGCAAGACGAATAGACCGGCTATCTAAAGCAGATAGACACTGAATGGAAGCTTCTGATATATGAGCGCGGCTCGAAAGTGAACGCCGTTCCCGCAAAAAAGTTACGCCTATTGGATACACCTATTGGTCGATCATATCTCGACTCTCGTCTCTATTTTCCTCGCACGCTCGCTTGTTGCTTCCTTCATAGGATCGATATTCACTTTGCTCTTGTCCCTCGAACGAAATCGTCCTTATTCGTAACAACTCAAGACCGACTTAAAAATTCTTATAAAATTCTTTTTTAGTTTCAGGCGGTGTCGTTTCGATCGTTGGTAATGATTTTTTGTCTTGCAAACGATTTACGATGCGTAGAAACGTCCAAGCGAGCGAGAGAGCTTGCAAAAACAAACACGAAAGTCTTCCAAATTACGTTGGAAGGATGCGCGAGTCACGAAGGGAAGCTTCTCTTTCCATATTCGTGTGCTTTCGTCGCACGAATTACCAGACGTTTTTGAGATGAATTTTTTAAAGACCCGAGTAGCCTACGAAGTTAGTTAACCTTTTAAGAACGGAATACGTAAATCCAATTCCCTCGGTGGACGAATTTAAATTTGCGAGTGCCAGATTTTAATTTTTATCGGTAACATCGTTAGTTTGAGTAGTTTGAGTCTCCTACGTGCCAAACAGAGCTACTCGCTACAAGGATCGCGAGACCACCGAAATAAGAATATTTGACTTCATCCGCAGCTACAGCACGAAAAATTCATTCTCTGACCTGGCGTGATTCCATCACCCAAAAGATGGCACTTACAGGATGGACGGAGGAAGCTGCAAACTTGAGAGAGAGAGAGAGAGAATAAGAGGGGAATGGAAGACGCAGCATAGAAGGATAGATGGGTGAGCGACTAGGACGCTCGGTTGATGGTCAAAGCTTGTACTAATTACAACTGTCAGGCTAGCTGAGCTTACCGACGACTGCCACGGAGCTCCCTCGCACTAACATTGTTCCTTCCGAGTCTCGTTACGGCCGGTCAGGGGCTCTCAATCGTATCTATCGCGCGGATCTTCGCATAATTAAGGCCTACCTACTACTCTTCTTCCGTTTCTCTCTTTATTACGGTTATTAGGCGGTCCGTAAGAAGGGAAAAGAAGGAAGCGACCAAATGCATTTACGTGGAGAGCCAGCTAGCTTTTGCACTGCGCGCACTAGCCTCGTAATCGAGTCTTAATCGTTTTATATGGATGTGACATCGGTTTGCTTTGCACGAGTCTCCAAGGGAAAGTACCAACTTAAATATCAAGCAAAATCTTGGTTTTTATTGCGAGTAGAAATCAAATAGGAACTTTTTCTTAGTGTTTCTACTGGATCACATTCTCGATTAATCGATATTGATCTTATTTGATATTTTACAGTGTTAAATGACGTCATTTCGCTATCTAGAAACTAGAAGTCGCTCCATTTTTTTGGATAGCGTCGTTTTCTCTTTCTCACGAAATGTATCTATTTTTTTTCTAAGCAGGCGCCGAAAAATAAATATAGAAACGTAATATATATTGTTCGTACGAGTTTGATAATCTCGATATAAGTTGTAAGGAATTAAAAAAATCGAGAAAGATTAATAAGGTCTCTCGAAAAAGAATGTCGTTAAATGAACTTCAAGACGGATTCGTTGAGATAATTGGATTGTTAAACTTTCACCGCTAGTGTGCGTAAAAAATACATTGTATGCTTCTCTCATGTATTTTCTCGTAGAGAATAAAGAAATGTATGTGTCAACGTACGATTTATCACTCAAGTATTTCCCAATTCTTTAATAAAAGGGTACGAGAGTGCAGGGAACACGCATCAATCTAGTAGTAATATACGAGTTTGTGTATACATCAGCGCTCATTCGTATTTACAATACTTGCGAGAAAAGTTGAAACAAATAATCCACGAATTTCGAGTAAAATGTCGTATCAAGATAAGTGAAAGAACGATGTTTAAATTTGAAAAATAAATATGTGTTAGAAAATGTTAAATCAACGTTAAAGCAGAATCGATGAAAATGAATGACGAGTTGAGGTAAAGTAGAATCGACTATATATTACGTAGAATACTATAACAACAAATACTAGTATAGAGTAGAACGTTTCAATATTTAACATCAAATGTAAGCTTTTTCTCCAATTTGAAATACAGATCGGAATCTCTAGAAAAAATATAATGAATCGATAGAAATTATATCTAATAGAATTCTATATACCATAACTAATCTATCAGATATAGTTATATCTAAATAGAAATTAAAATGACTGCAAAAATATTTGATTTCGTCACGTTCAAATTCAACAGCAGAATTATGTTCGAGAGAAATCGATGAAACATTAACCGATTCGTAATTTGAAGTATCGATTGAACGCATCATCGGAACAAAATCGCCGGATTCCAAGAATGAGGAGACGGACCCGCGCGTCGGTGATTCCTTTTTTAACAGCATATCGAGTATTTAAGAAGTACATCGCTCCGAGGCGACGAATAAAATATTAATTCTCTACTTTCCCTCGGTTATCACGCTCGTGGCTCGTTTTCGTCGCCTTATTTTCCCATCGGATTTCTTCTCTTTCTCGGGCGACTTCAATAATGGAAGACCCCGTGGCTGGTGCTTCTTTGAGGCCTAGTCACTCAGGAGATTGAGCGACTCCACGCCGTGCCAAGAAGTCTATGAAAGTGATGAGTTCGCGTGGTTCAAAAACCGCGCACCGACCTTACCATCGTCTTCGTCCCTAGTACCAAATCTCTTCTATGCTCGTGTATGCCCACGTTCCATCGTCGTCGTCGTCGTCGTCGTCTGCTTACATTAAGGCTAAATACATCCTCGCTATGACCGTAGATATTACTCGCAGCTTTTTTAATACGTTACGACGATACCTACGCGTTATATGTACGTCTACATGGTGACCCATCTAACGCGATTTTAGGCTACTTTTCTTACTACGTCTATTGAAACGTGTCAAGTTCAGGTCGAACGGATTAAGTACGATAACGATAACGATCGCGTGAGTCTCACCACGTGGAGAATGCGTTTGATGGAAATCCAAGGTCTAATAATTATACAGTCAAACTTGTTTTTATGAGGTCTTTTTTTATGCTATTTTATTATTGTGCGATTTTTTTTACGAGGTATATGAATTTCAACGGTGTTGGCATTATTACATCGCTGTAATGTTTTCTATCGATGTACACATGTACATTACAAGGCGCTCTGTTCATTTGTCACCAACAGTCTTCCGACAATGCACATTCGATCGTTTTCGTTCGACGCGCTTGCAGCATACGCTTCGTATTCCGAGTTTTATCCACGACTCGCATAATTAAGGATTCAGTTTATAGCGAATGTTTTTAAAATGTTCCCATGTCTAATTTAATTATTTATTTTATTTGAAAGCACTTCCTCGCTATTTCATAAATCTTTGACGCATTTTCTAAGTGCGACCTTTTTTTATGCGACCCTCTCCACCGCATAAACAAAATTTTCTCCAATATGTTGTAAAACATTATTTGTTACAAGTATTTATGAAATTTCCGAATGTTTTTCTTGCGGTCCCTGTGTACCGCATAAAAACAGGTTTGACTGAACTTTTCTTAATTCCATTTAGAACGCGCTTTGTGTCAACGTAGTCGTCATGACGATTGATCATGCACAGCATATAATTCTTATTCTTATCGTGAAGAGCTAAAAGACGCACAGAGCTTCGTCACAGAGCGAAAAAATATCATCGTACGTTCGTCTTGATCGTTTCGATCGTACGTTAGCCTCGATTAAGCGAAGCGTAAAATCTTTGAATCAGCGTCGTGTATATAGTCATTTTAATAGCAGTGAGTACTCAAGGCGATGTCCAAGTTTAACGTAAGGTTGGGTGTAGCTACCGATCTCCATCGTAGCCACGCGTAACTGAGGATCTCCTCGGGAGGCCCTCGACGTCGTCCTCGTGTCGTTTACGTCGCGTGTACAAGGAAGGACCATGTCACGGTACAAAGTTTCACCGATGTAACCTCGTTACTACGGTCTCCCCGTAGACTCGGTGGAGTTTATCGCACCGAACCAAGAATAACCGTAGGGGTAAGTATCCAAAGAGCAGCAAGGGCATTAAGCTTTCATGGCTCGCGCGATATTACGGTCAGGCTCTCCTTACAAATTACTCTCCTATCGACGTTCCTCGTATCGATGAAACCTCTTGACGCTGACCAGCGCAAAAAGTTCATCCACGTGCTTTTTTTCTAACGAAGGTGACCTTTTCATTCTTTCGGAATTTTTCCTTGAGAGTATCGTTCTGCGATTCTCGCTTTAAATTCGCTGGATTTCGTACGTTATTACGGAGAATTTGTTTCCGTTCCTCCGAAATAATATCGTTTGAAAGGATAAGCGCTATTTCAATTAGTACAAAATGAAGGTGTACCATCATAACTTGACTGTTACGACAATCGCTTGCATGCGATTACTAGTGCTTCGGAAAAAATGAAAAAACTTCGATCTTTATATTCTCGTTGCCGATGATAATAAATACCTTACGAAATAATTACTCTATTATTATTCAATTAATCCAAATTATTAGCTACGAAAACCTCTTCCTCCCCTCCCACCTTCCTGTGTAGTTTCGAGATAAGAACGAGTCTCTGGTAAATTTGATCTATCGTAAAAAGTCAAAAAGACAATCACTAATGGGGCTAACCACACCCTTGGTGCGAAAGCATAAACCAAAAAAAAAAATAAAAAAAGTCATGGATGATTTCAAACCCGATCGTAATAGTAACGACTCGGTAATTATAATGAAGAACGATCCAACTCCGAAGAGAAGTATTTCGCAGGACATTCACCCAGAAACCATTCTAGAAAGAAAACGAAGGCAGACGACGAGACACGTAATTATAAACGACAAAAACGTCATATATCTAGCATAAAAAATTCAAATAAGTCACGAGAAAAGACACTTGATTAAGGTTCATGTTTAATCATAATGAATTGGAAACGTCGAAAGTCTAAAAATCAAAAGTAATAATGAACGTCTCTGGAATTAATTAAAATCCTTTACCATCGAATATGATTTCAATTTCTATGATTTTTGATATGTTTGCGAAGACGGGTCGTGCCAGAAGGAAAGGAGAGAAAGAATAAAAGGGAGAGAGAAAGAAGAGAAAAGAGAAGAAGACCTGGCGAGGATTTCCCTGCCAACCTTAAGGCGAATAAGCTCGCGAAACAGCGTGCATTGAAATTCCTAATTGGAGAGTCTTGTAATCCTTTCTTTGGGTTTATATATCTCTTCCATGGTATGGGTGTACCATCCATAGTTCGCCCATGCAAATATAGCGTACGTATACGCACGGAGAAATGTAAACGCGTAACGTCTTCGACATTTAGCTGTTCGTTTCGACTAAATTCAAATTTATCTCGAACGACTATTACTTGCGAATCATTAAAATATTTTCGTTTGACAAATTTGATCTACGCGGACATTATCGTAAATTGCATACCGAAAAAATAGTACACGTATATTTTCTTTCGTACGCTTCATTTTATTATGTGTCTACTTCAATGAACACTGTTCGTGATTTCAACGTCGATTTTAACTCTGAAACTTTCCTTTCGCTTGCGTTTTAAACGAAAAATTCCCTGGCTAAAAATCGTTTATTGCGATAAAGTAATAGCCAAATAGTCCGCTTTTTTGAAAGATACGATTTTATGGAACTCAAAATACATGTTTGTAAAAAAACGATGACCATTTTTCTCTACTCTTAAAACATAAAAAAATGACTATTATGACGCTAGAAATTTTTAAAAAAATACAGTTTCGTCGTACACCGAAGTTGATACCTGTATTTTTGTTTCATCTCGCACAGATTTTACGTCCATTAACAATCTAGGAACCACACAAGTTTTTGAAACTTGAACCACAGAGTTCGTCAAAAAAGAGAGGATACATTTTGTTAAAACAACATCCATTTACCGATTGACCCGTAACTTCCGTTACAAGTCGCAAGTTTGCAATCGTCAATAATAACAATATTTTTATTTATGTTTTTCGGATTTTTGTTAATAATTTAGTCTACGGATCGAGTCTACGGATAAGAACAAAAGAGAAGTATTGGAAAAGAGTTCGAAGAATATACACACACAGACGTAAAATAAAAACACGATAATTCGAAAAATCGTTTAAAAGGATCAACGAAAGTATCAAAATTCTCGCGACTCGTTTCTTTGTTTCTCTAGTTTGCATACTCTCCATTTACTCGCTTATATCGGAAAAGTTGCGATATTCGCGCAACACGCGTAACGCTTCGATCCGCGCGCGTTAATTCATCATTAAAGCGGTTACCGACGTGTAACGCGCTACCTATCGCTACTTGAAATTATAACACAACCGAGAATAATATTCTGTAATATGGCGTTATACCGTATCTACGACGTTTCGACGTACGAGCTGCTCGGTATACGTCGTCATCGTATCGCGTATCGACGTACGTCGTCGCGTAAACGTAGAGTTTCGCTTGTACGTACACAGATCTGCGTAAACGGTGGGCACACGAGCGATTCATCGCCTGGGACTTTAGAGGTAATGAACATCTCGCCGATCCATCTTCCGTTATTCGATGTCAAACAGTATAATCTTCTTGGATTAATCGACTATGCACCGGTATTTATCTACCTGCTCAACATACGGCGTTAATGTATTCGATAGCTAAACCCACGCCTCCTCTTTAATATAGCCCGACATGAATTATCGCACGATAGGTCGAATACTTTGATTTTCGATATGAATATAAATATGAAAAATAAATGTGCTTTAGAAAGAAACCGTTAATTTCAGTGAATGTATAAATTTTATAGTAAATATTCGTCGAATTAACATTTACTTATTTCATCGATTAAAGTGTTTATTGATCGCGAAAAAGAATCGATGATCTTATCGATTCTAGAATATTAATTACATTTAGGGTAGAAGGTAAGAATCGAACCGAAATATAATTATTATCGATAAATATTTCAAACTGTCGATAGAATTTTTTGGAAAGATTTGGTGGAATAAAGATCGACCTAAACGAATTCGACGAAACAAAAGCAAAATCTATAATGTTCATGACAAATTTCTTTGCATATACAGAGTTCCTTTCGTTGAGCTAAATATGAAATTGGCAATACGATTTGCTTATTATGGAATTGCTTGAATGCAAAAGAAAGACTAACATTTATCGCTATTACTATTTGGCTATGATCAAATGATTCAATTATGCTAATATGGTAAGAAACTGGACCTTTAGTTAGCATTTAATTTTGCGAACTATATGGAGATGTTATCGCAAGCTAGATTTGCATATCTGGTATGAATATCTAAGGTTAGGCTGTCGTCTTTACCTTATCTCTTATAATTTTAATTCAGTATGATTTAAGAAATAAGAAAATAAGGACGAGATAATTGTTAAGATAATACACATGCAAATTTGTGATTAAAACTGTAAATACAAAAATTCAAATGAAATTTCGCGTAACCAAATAAGAGCGCTATGATAGACCAAAATTTTTAACAAAATGATACATAGAAAAACTTACTAAATCTAAATTACTCTACTCCATTTCTACTATCAATCTGCTTGCATTATTACAGCATTTATTTAAAGAAAAAGAGAGGATTTTGCAATGTTACGTTATAAGAGTCAATGAGATCCTGGCTGAGCTCACGACTTTTAATAACTAAAAAGAAATAATAATTTGTTTAATTATTACGTTTGCAATTAAAATTACGTTGTTTAAAAGAAATGTTAACTTTATTATTTTTAATTATGCTGGAACGTTGTATATTTATCAAAAGTTGAGTAAAATTGATAAGAATTTTTCTTATAAGAAAGATATTACAGTTTCTGACTAATGACAAAAAGTTAATTCAAGTTAAAATTTCCTGGCTTGTGACAGGGTGGGTCCTTGGTTAAAATAACACTAATTAAAAAATGTGACAATACGGTTACGTCCCATTATTTTCATTGACGTAGTTAAAAAAAAATAGTTGACGCGTTTTACTCATTTGCCTACGGTGATTGTTTCACCGTAGAAATGTAACAAAATTGAGTGAAGTTCGAAATCAACAATGCCCGTACGAGTTCTCATTATCTCGTCAGTCAGTTCGTATTATAACGAAGCGTTCATCGGGAAATAAATTTAACGCGAGAGCGTTATAAAATTAATAAATTAGCGACTTCGTGCATTCATGAGCGCGTGCCGCAGTAGCACATCCATTTATTATATTATTGTGCAAATGCTTTCGCGCGTGATGCTACTCCAGCGGTGTACTAGCGCCAACAATTTCAACTTCAAATTTTCTGTTTGTTGATTCGATATTTGAATCGCGCGGTACTACATTTAGTACGATACTTGATGCAAATTTTCCCTATTGTTACGATTTATTATTAATTTATTTAAAAAGAAATACTAGCAATGACTTTTTAACATTTATAAAACGAAACTTGATACTTTCACTTCGTGTAGAAATTCAAAATAATTTGTATAATTCGATCAAGTATAACAAAGTTAACGAAGATATTTGTCTAGCTTCGCACGTTTTGAAATTCCCTTGCTTTTTAAATTTCTACCGATAAAACAGTAAGAACGAACTGATGAAACGAGCTTTGAATAAGTATCGTTGTACAAAAATTGTATACATGATCTTGTCAACCAGGAAATTTCATACCATAATGACGTTTCATATAAATATCGGAAACATCCATTACGTGAAAGAGCTACGTTGTTATCTACAATATACACACGACGTACATATGTAAAAATTCATATGTAATGCGATATTTACCGTACTAATAGTGCAATACACAAACAAACGTAAAGTTTCTAGATGTAATTATGATGTAAACACGCAGTTTTTCATTAGTAATAATCCTAGTAAATTCATGCATACGCAAGATGTGTTACGATATGAAAATACGTAAGACACGTGAAAAAATGTAGTATATTTGATCGAGGAAATTTCCATAGAAGAAATTATACATATCTTTATTTTATCATACATTATGCGAAATAAAATTAGCGCTCTTCTGTTTACTGTCTTAGCCAATTTTACTTAAAAAATAATTCACTCACTATGATCGACAGGTGGGTAAAAATCAACTGCTTCTGTCCAACTATACAAACTATCGCTAGAAATCGATAGTCAATTTTTAGTCATTATCGCGAAAGATTCCCAATAAAACAGGTAGGCAAGATCTTAAAAAATCTCAACAATCCAAAAGTACAAATTTATCAACTTTGAGAGCGGTTTCGTACAGATTTTGATGAATAAAATTCATTTCTTAATACAGAAAAATACGGCTCTCCTTCCCTTTTTCCCCCTTTCTCTGCTTTTTACTTTCTTTTTCTTTCGCTTTTCTCCTTTACGACGCTTCTTCCTTCCTCTATCTCTTTCCTCCGAGCTCGGTTTGTTCCTTTCTAAATCCGTCTGTCTATCTCTTTCTCTCTTTCTCTCTCTTTTTCTTTCATTCAAGTCTTTTCCTCTCCCCTTTTTACCATTCCGCCTTTCTTTTCGTCTCGCGTCTTCTTAACTCGGCGACTACTTTCGCTCTGTTCCGAGTAATACACTTCGGTGTCGAGCGCCCTCAGTGCATGAAGCCGCATATCAACCGCTGCAATAAGAAAGCAGCGCAACGGGATTTAATATGACGTGTACCCTGTTATTGCCAGTGCAGTCTTGCCTTCCTCTCCATTTGTCTCTGCTCTCTCTCTCTCTCACTCTCACTCTTTCTTTCTTTCTTTTCATGATTTTCCACGTACAAATATACAGGGCATTTCGCATTATTCTAGCTCCAACGCCCTACGACTCGTGGAATAATCGATAAGATCTCGCGAGGATTTCGAGAAGGATGTTGAATTCTTCGAGTTTACGTCGAACTCTACGGATTCCACTCGATCATTCCAGGTCGACATGTCGATGTCTTTCACCACTCCAACCTACATTCCACGATATCCATTCCCATATTTACGTTCACAAAGCGCATCGCGTGATTTAGTGGCTCTTCGTCGCACTCGATTACATTCGAATCATTCATACGTCCTACGTAAATTTATCTCGTTTAGAAATTCTCCTCCGTGGAAGGGACATCAAAATTCAGCCGTACGTACTTTCGTGCAATTTTTCTTCTCCCTCGCTTCGCTCGGTGTCTTCCTTTTTTGCGTTTCTACGAACGTAAATGCTTTTCCTGTCTCGAGCCACGCCGGTAGAGAAGCAATTTTCGAGCGAGTGCGAACTCTCGGATCCACTTGGAACAAAGTTGCGCTCTTCGTAAATTTAACGTTGGAAGATCGGCAAACCTTTCGTCCGATAGATTCACCCCGGGGTAAATTGTCCCGCTGCAGCGTCTCGATAGCCGGATAAAGCGGGCCACCCCGTATAGGCGCTTAAGTCTTCGAGGAAGATCTCGTGAATTTTGCAGAGCGTTAGTCGTGACTCCTTTCGTGCCTGTTCCTAGAGCGCGATGAAATATCGCATTCAGGAACCGAGATTCAATATCCCACTTCGGTACACCGAGTAGTATCGCAGACATTGAACTTTAATAACAGTGTGTTTCGGCGATTACTGCAATCGAGCGCGTCTTTGTAAGCTGCTACGTGTGTCCGTACGAGACGTACGTAGACACGTAACTTCGCAGAGATACGTATCGTCTAACATAGAGGGAATATATAGTACGAGCCAGTGGCCGAGTAGATTTTTCGTGATGCCGTTTAAAATTTATCTTTCGAACGCCTTCAGCGTAACGCGCGAGAAGAATCGCGCCGAGGGCGAATCGAGTAGAGGGAGAGTAGAGGTAGAAATATGGCGAAGCGTCGATTTATCTCAAATTAATTAACCAGGTGGAATTTTTTTTCTTTTTTTTTCGAGTAAATTTCAACGAATTTTTCACGATGCTCTTGATTTACGTTTAACACACTGACACATGTAGGCGGGTTTGCACGTTCCGTGCATAGTATATGCGTACGTAGTACGTACATTTTCTATTTATTACGTGAAAGCTTCGTAGCTGCATAGATCGATATCAATTAATCGTCAATGGAATAAAGAATGACCGAGAACGACCGATCCTCTTAATGTACTGTAATTCATCGCGATCGTACGACATGGTAAATCGTTAATTTTTTGTGCGAATACTAATTCCTCAAGCTGCTTCTACCGTTACGTTTAGTGTCCCTATCCTATTATACGTTACGCGTAATACGCATAATATCGCTCGTTTGCCAAATCGAGATTAGTTTAACGAAACAAAAAGTAGAGAAAATTGATACGAATATATGCATTTATTTTAAAATTTAACGTTACAAAATGCATTATCGATGCATTATAAATACTTCAAAGTATGGAATAATTTATATTGGCTTCCAAAATAAATAAGTTATTATTTTACGTCGAAACAATTTTTTTCCCATTTTTAGCGTTGAATCTAATTTCAATATTAATTAAACAGAAATTTATTTTAAATGTAAAAAGTCAAGTGACATCGAGTGTTTTCATATTACGATTTAAAATAAATTCGAATCAAGGAGTGGGTCGTTTTGGCTCAACGATAAAGTTAACCCTTTTCACTCGCCACGATCCGACGGGTTGTCTACAATCAATACGGTGGATCCTTTTAGGAAACCATGCTGGTAGAAATTGTATCATATTAAATAGTTTAATTTCAGAATCAGATGATTTATCGTCATGTCGTGTGATTTATACGAATCAGTGAGCATCGAGAAACGTATTTCTAATTAAAAAATTGAAATTCTGTTTCCTATATTTTTCTAATGTGTGGTAATGTGTAAAACTGCCACCGATTGTATCACAGGTTCGTTTTCCATGTTGAACAAAACTAAGTACGAGTAAAATAAAATTAATCTATAATAAATCTTTGGCAATTCTTTTTACTGCCATGAAAGCACGTTTTCCTTCAACGTACCACTGGCTAACATTTTTTCCATATATTTTGTAATGCGTACCATACTTTTATTTTCTTTTTCGCGGAATTTCAATAAAAACCATGGAGTAAACGAGCATATTTTAAAAAATTCCGTTATCACGAATTCGTCCCGCATAATTTCTAGTAAATTCACGTATCCTGAGAGGGGTAATCGAGTGCAAAATGTTAAGACTTCATTTTGGGGCAGATCAATGGCCAAATCGGATGCGTTTCGGACGATCGTTGCGAGCAAGCCGACCTCGGAAAGACGCAGAGATTGTTGTCCGTGCGAAATAGTAGAAAAAATCGCAGGCACATTGGAACCACGACGAAACGACAACGCTGCCGCATTTACATCGTTCGTTCGAAGGTCGGGTGTGGTTTATTCCAGCTCTGAATAGGCCGGTGAAAAGAGCGAGGCAAATTCTATGAAATTTCACGGCAGCCGTACCGAATCTCGTTGCATTGTAGTTCGCCATTCGGCCGTTTTACATATTTTGATTAGTCCGCGGGTGCGCGCGGATATTTGCTTTCGCGCGTATAACACCTGAGGAATGAAAAGGGACGGACGAAGTTCGCGCGTCGCGAATACCGCGCGCGTAGCTGTGCCTCGAACTTGACCACGAGAACAGTCGATTATTTCGAACAACACTGGAAATATTTATCTATGAACACTCGAGAGCATCCGATCGCGCTTCGATGCTTGCTTCGTTTCTATTATCACGTATCTTAACCATTGAATCCTTTTTTATATGGCACGATACGAAGCATTATTATCCGTTGTAATTATTACGGTTAAATGTAAATCGATCGCTTTTCGGTTTATGGAAAAATTAATTAATCTTTGCGTAAATGCTTTCATAAAACGTACGGTACTCGGCGTATTTTATCGCGATCACACCAGGTGCTCGTGCGAGATGTAAAGCGTCGACACGTCACGTGTCGCGTAAAACTGAAAAACGACAGTCAAGCTCTATCGCCACATTTAATTATTCGTCGCTGATACGCGATACGTACTCGTTGGTCTCGTAGTTTTCATTTTTAAAAGACTCTTGCCGTAGTAACTTTCCTCCCTCCTTATTTTTTCTTCTACCTCTTCGCGGATTTAACCCTTCGATGAGACACGAAAACGTCTTCCGATTGAAATCGAACGCAGGATCGAGATTAGTGACTTCCTTCGTTTCGTTTGTTTTATTTTTAAAAAAGTGAAGAAGCGAATATTCGAACCATCGTGGGCTTTCGACGACTCTACTAGAACGAAGCATAGGAAATTTATCAAAGTCAAGAGAGATATCGGACATCGCGCGACATCGTTGGTAAATCATTCGTGAGATCGTTACTCGTTCGGGAGAACGAATCAAATCGCTTGGTGCGCAGTTTCAAAACCAAAGCGAATTGAAATCGACAGGTGCAACGATTTTTCATTGGTATTTACAACAAATAACTTGTTCGATCGTATGAGATACGAGATCGCATTATCATCGCTATCGCTAAAGCGATGTACCTATCGTACGATATGTACGAGTCAGCGGCATTAAAGCCGCAGTTGAATCGCTTAATTGACCGGCTATGACTGATTATAATTGGCTGTCGTAAACAGGCGGATTCTAGTATGTCCGATTGCCCGCGCGTATCTCGCGTGATACCGACTATCATCGATA
>JAITYT010000085.1:3623-21293 GCA_025433975.1 Liostenogaster flavolineata | reverse complement strand
AGAGAGAGAGAGAGAAAATTGAGAAGAAGAAGAATCGTCATCGAGGCGTTACCGGAATCTGGGACTGACAATGTATACAGATTTTTGTATTTCACGTTTTACCGGATCAAGATTTCTTGTGGTTCACTAATTTGTTTGTATTAAACAATGCACTTTATTTACAAGCAGATGTACCGAGTGCAATATAAGTAGATCCATGAAGATACAAATGCGCTATAGCTGCATAAGTAATAAATCCGTGTTCTTCTGTTTCAGTGACTGTTATACTTGTAGACGCTCTACAACTGTTGATGTCTATCTATAAAGGAACTCTTTACCAGGATGAAAGTTGACCATACAACGATATTGCGACACCTTTCTGGAATTGGCAAGGTGAAAAAATGGATAAGTAGGTACCGCACGAACTAATGGTCCAATACTTCTCCACGAGAACGCTCGGCTGCATACGTCGTACAAAACAAATGCAAAATTAAATGAATTAAAATATGAAATTTTGCAGCACCCAGTTTCTTCACCGGATCTTTCGCCAACTGACTTTCATTTTTTAAAACATTTAGAACAGTTTTTACGGGCTAAACAGTATAAAAATGAAGACAGTCTGAAAAATTCCATATCAGAGTCTATTGATTCTAAAGACCAGAATTTTTTTAAGACAGGCATCTATGCATTAAAATCTCGTTGGAAAAAGTATATTGAAGCAAATGGAGCATATTTTGGTTAAATAAACAGCTTTTGAAAAAAGATATGCAGTTTCTTATGTTCACTTTAAAAACCGACATTTTATACGCACCAATCTAATAATCATCGTTTAATATTTTATACGAATACAAACATTTAAATCGAGAATCCCTATCAGTATCGAAGTTAAACCAGAAGGAAAGGAATTATTTGCGAATTCACCATTGTCCGCAACGCCGTGTCCCTTAATTCTGTCGCCCGAAAGAAACACTGATAAATTAACCTCGAGGCAATTACACGTTCTTACATCATCGACGATGTATAACATGCAACTCATGCGTGCCTCATTCCTATTCCACGCGAGCGATCGTTTCGATAATACCGCTAGGAATCTGAATTGAGTAATAAAATTTACGTATTATGATTCATATACTCTGCAATAACGAGCATTACCTAGCAATATCTAGACACCTAATAAACGTTTTTACCTTTCTTTCACGGGAAACGATAGCGCAACGAAAGAAGAAAAAATGAAAGAAGAAGAGTCCTTGACACTCGTACGCCGTTCTATCGTAAAAATGAAAAACACTAATTCGACGGAGACGATGGAGGACGAAGTTATTATACATGCTAATGCAGGTAATGGAAATTTTACTTTTAATTTGTAGCAAACGGTCAATATTTGCCTTGTATAATATTCTTCTGTCTTTACACAAAAAGCCGTCGTCTACTGTTTATTCGTTTTATTTGTGCAAAGATAATTTAAAACGGTAGGAAAATCAACAACGCGGAACGTGTACAAGATCAGAATTATGACAATGATCGGACTTCGTTTTGCTCTTCGACCGCGTTTCTCTCATTTGCATGCACCCGTTTAAATGTCCTCGCTTTTCTGGTTATTCCGTCTTTAAACTGTTGTTGAACTCCGTGAAGGAGTTGCTTGCTTGCTATGAATATGCGCTTTCTATCCTCTATAAAGTAGCATTTCAGATGAAACGTCGTAGACGTATGCATGCTTCTATAAGTATACGCACATATTCAAGACCGAGGAAATCTCCGTTTCTCGTTAGAGAAGTGTCATACGATTCAACCTTTCGTCGTATTCATACTTCCGTGTATCATATGCAGTTGCGCGTCGTATTCATTGCTTCAAACAAAACTACCTGTACGCTTCGGACTTTTTCCTTTTCCAATGCGTACTTGAAATTAAGTGAACACTGACCTGGCGCAGTAGATAAAGTCTTTAAGGCGAACGTCGCAGCTGTACGAAGTTGAATTAAATTTGACGAAAAATGATTGTTTCGGATAACGTAACTCGTTTCACGATTCAAGGATCACGCTTTCGATATGATTTTTTCGATCACAACGTTGAAACGAATTTTTATTATAGAGACGCATGAAAACCATTTTCCTGATCTATCGTAAAAATTCTTCGTTTTGTATTATGAATTTTATTTAACATAAAATAATCTCTTTTTTCATGTCTAGGTATACTACTTCTGTGATTCGGTAAAGCAATAAGGATTTTTTCGCGGATGGAATCCAAGAGAATGATCGAGATTAGCGGGGAGGAAGTGATGGTTAAGAATAGACGCGAGGGAGTCATTTTTGACACAGCGAAGGAATGAATTTTGATTTCGTGAAATAGCCGACGTCGCGTTAGGCTAAGCAGAGGGATAAAAAGGGCAGCGGTATGCCAGGATACATTTCAATTCAATTATTCTTTTATGTTCCCGCCGTAAGACCGGTCGAATGAGAAACGTATAATAGAAGCAGACGTCTCTCGACCAAACTTTCGCGTCGTCGTCCCTGAGAATAGGGACAGTCGCTCTAATACAAAGCGATTTGCTCCTCTCGCAAATTCATCGGAGATTTTTACGCGGGAATTGATGCAAATGAATTTTCACGCTCCGTCTAAATAAGTTCATCGCTCCGTTCCTGACCGGTTCTTTCTCTCTTTTCGTGTTAGTCGAAATTCTTAGAACTGTGAGAAATCTTCCGTAGATATTAATTCCAGTTCCGGTTTCAACGTAGATGAACTGTATCGTTATAATTAGTATCTCGAAAATGTTACAGAAATATCAGCCATAAAGATATTACAATGTGCAGCGAGAAGCAGCTGCAATGTACGAACTCGTAAAATTTGCAGAGCCTAAACACGCTCGATAATTCGCAAATAATTTTCAAAACGAACACGTTTAGCATTGTATCTAATTAAACAAGATGTTTATGATCGAGAGGACTTCGAGTGATTCTCGCGGTTCGTCTAGTATCTCGATAAAATCGTAAATCGAATGACGGCTATATTTGAGATCATCGCTGCTATTAGAGCGCAGTACCTCGTCAATCGGTGACATCGATAATAGTGCGCATATCCATCTTTTCTCTATATTCGTGTATCGGTTGAGCGGTCGTTAAATCCGTCTATCCAAGCGTGCTAATTCGGAGGGGCCTTCGACGAATTTATTAACGCATGACGTCCTAAGACGTCGGTTTTATCGTATCCTCGTTGTCGAATAGAGACACGTCAAAAATTTTCGTAGGGCAAGCGATCTTCGTACGGAGAATCCGAACAAACGCGACGCGACGTCGTTCACAATTTCACGAGACAAGAGCATATTCGTACGGATCGCGACGGGAAAATCGAAGATCGTCGCGTACGCGTGAAAATCTATGTCGCGTTAGCCGTTAATTCGGTGGCTGTGGGACGTATCTCGGTCGCCGCAAGCGAAAATGCCACCGTAGGCGCACTGTGTCGGCGTCGCGACCACCTTATTTCCATACTTATGGAATATTTATGGTCAACAGAGATCGCCGCGACACAAAACCCACATCTAACGCGGTACGAGTTACGAGGCAGGTTTCGTGTTGACGCCAATGGCGCTTTTGTTGCCGTTGCTTCGTTGCGTCGTTCGAACGCTATCGAAAATGGACCTTTAAAATTCCATGGCTCCACGATAATCCGTTCCCACGCTCGACGATCTAGGAAAAGAAATGTTGCGAGTGAGACGAATTCGGAAGTTTCGTATTTATTTTTATCGCGAAACATTTGCGAGTATCGCCACGATAGAACAAAATCAAAGAAATGAAAGAATACGTACACGTAAGTCTATATGCATTAGGATGTATGTATATTTAAAAAATATGATCTTCCTTTTTTTGGACGCTGGCAAAACGTACTATAATTCTTGTAAAGAAATATTCAAATTATCGGGACATCAAAATCGATCGAAATTCGATGATTAAAGAACAAACGTTAGTAAGGAATTAGAAATGCATGAAGCTTTGCGAAAAATGTCTGTTATTTCCCAATACTGCTATCGAACTATAGAACCTCGATGTAATTTGTTTTTTCCAGCTCTCGGACGAGCAATTTTGTAGATACGCCAGGAACAGCGAAGCAATTATTTTATTTCGTAGAACGAATCTGATAAACGGGGAAAAGAATCCTACCGACCTATCACGTCAGGGTCGAACGGCTGGAAATGATTGAAAAGGCGTCGGGAAAAAGGCAAAACCATCGTCGAATAATCAGGAATAGAGAACGGGAACGGCTGGACGGTGATACGAGTGAAAATTTCGACGATTACACGAAATATTCTTCTCGTCGAGTAACGAGTGAAAAAGAAAAAGAAGTAGCGAAGGAGGAAGAAAGAAGCAGAGGAAAATCGCAAAAATCGAGTCGTGTAAACGACGTCGGTTCGCGCGTTCGTAAAATATCATGAAAAAACGTAGCGATACGCGGCGCCATTGTCCTTCTCATAATTACATTCGACGGTATCCAACGTCTCTTCAAAGCCAAAAGCAGCAGCGACGCACCAGAGAGAGCAACGGGTTACGTACACTACGGCTCGTCTGCGTACTTACACGAGCTGCAAACAGCAGCAGCCGAGCAGCACGAAGTCGAGCCGATGAAATACTACGTCGGCCGAGTGGAAACAAAAGCGGACGTGCGTCGACGAGCTTCCCTCTCGGTCTCTGGCTCTCTCTGGCCCATCCATTCATTCATCCTTCGTCCTTCTTCCTCCCTGAGTTGCCTCGCGTGTTCTCTTTAACTCTTTCGGTGGCGTACTCTCGTTTCTCGCGCCATCATCGTCGATACGCAACGTCAACAAGGCACGCTCGTGTAACACTGCAGGCTCTGCGCTATATTTTCACCACTGATCGCACCCAAGTGAAATCCAAGCCACCTAGAAGAGGAATCATCCGCTTCTTCGCTCCTGCTCGCCGATCTAACCTAGTCGATTCTTTCTTGTTCTCTTTTTTTTTTGCCGCGTTACTCTTACCTGCTTGCTTGGCTGGTTTCCTTTCCATCGGCACTCTTGTACGAGTAGCAGGCGCCATGATTTAGAGGCACGAAGAAGCGAAGGTGCCTAGATAGATGTGCCGGAGAAATCGACAGGTGTGATGAATGTTCAACAGGCACCTAATGTATATAGTATATGTACCGCTCTGGCAGAGATTATTGCGTATTCCTGTCAAATGCGATGGTGGCGATGTCGAGACGTCGATGCGGCGTTCTGTTGTATTGGTAAAGATGGCGGCGATAAAGTCGAAGGAATAACGAAGAACGTCGAACATCTGCATTTACTGCGAGGGTGATAGCAGCTATGATGACGAGTACGAAAGGGATCCTCCGACTCTTTTACTACCACTAATACTTTTTCTGCTTCTTCTTCTTCTTCTTCTTCCTTTTATCCTTCTTCGTTCTTCTCTTTTATTTCTTTTCGGGCTTTTTCTCGTCGCTCGACGCATCTCTATCGAAATCCTTTTAGCTTTCGTATTCGAATGACTCGAGATTTTAAGCACGGCGTTCCATCATCCGACACTTTACGCCATCGTCGAGGTGAAGGACGACGCCCCGTCGTCGCTTAAGACTGCGACGATGAAAATGCTAGGAGAAATTCGAATGATCTCTGCCAGGTGGGAGCCATTGGAATGGCGCGAGGCGAATCGTACTGGCGACGAATTTTGATGGATTATCCGTCGATGCGAAAGTCACTCGAACGACTGGAATTCGTCGCGATCGTAGAGTCGAGTCGATTGATATGCTCGAGAGAGAATTTTCTAATACACGTTCTACGTTGAGTATTTTGCATCGTCTCACGGTTGACTCGAGTTTGTCCGTTAAAAGCATCCGACGAGCGAAATTAATGGTTGCAAGCTCGATCAACGAGGCTCTCTTAGACGAAAAGTTCGATGGCTGTTGGTTGGTATTACGGGTAATTAAGAACTTTTGGAGACCTCGAGAAAATCAGTTTGATGTCTGTATTGTTTGAATATAGATCGAGCGAGGAGATTTTCCTAACTCGATACGGAATATTGTATAACAATTTTAATAGGTTGTCGAGAAATTATTAGAGGAATAAAGTTTGTACCGCGGCTTAGTTGTTACCCCGATGGCTTTATCAAGGATCTTCCATGCAACAAACGATCATATCGATTGATTGGATGACGTTAAATTCGAAGAGGCGATTAACGACTCACGATTGCTCTATTTCTCTTGCTCTCTCTAGCTCTCTCTGTCTGGACAGGAACGTTAACCATCAACTTTCCGTGTCGTTGATGAAAGAACCCGACTTCCTGAACTGGTAACTGCAACGAGCAACGATAACAAAGGCAGATAGAGTGTTTCATATTTCACGTTGCGCGAGAGTGGTCAAGACAAGGGTTTTCCTGTAACGCAAGTTTATTTATACTTCAGGAAATCTCTTAGTCCGGAAATATTACTTTTTAATCGTGACGAAAACACCTAAAAATTCTTGAGAGTCGTAAAGAAAAAAGTATTATACTTTAAGCCGGCGATATGTAGATTAGCGTCGTGTTGCGCCAGAATTAATATTTACGAAAGCTTTTAAAAAAGTCGCTTGCCTAAAATGAAAGGAGAACTCGCCGTTGTTGAAAAAGTATCACCACCACTGGCGAAGGAAGCGTTTATCTCTTGTAAAAAAAAAGAAAAGATATCAACGCGTACAAACGAAAGCTCTCTCGTCGTTAAAGGCTGAAACTTTAAATTTGATTAACTCGATTGCACTTCGAAAACGGTCCGAGTTAAATCGTTTCTCCTCACGATAATACGTTACGACGTTAACCGATTACCGTTAACCTTATCGATGCGTCTCCCACGCTTATCCCCTTAATCGATAAAATTTGCCGCGTACTCCGACTAACCAATACGACAAGACCACAGGCACCTATATAGATATACCGTGCATCGGGCGCACCAAGTGGAAATTAACGTTCTCGGAAGTAGAACGATCGGTAGGCGGAATCGCCTGCAGGTGAGAAGCGAGTTGAACCCGCTAAATCATTTTCACGCGTACGTATACGCTCTAGCGTACAGGAATCCGTCCTGTAATCCATAAACGATCGATCAATCGATCGATATATAGATCGATAGATCGACTGACTGACGGATCGATCTATAATGACGGGGATGAATCGGCCAAGTCAAATTAGACGATATCGGTGAATGATTTGAAGCGTGGCGCACCGACGGTCGCCTCTGTCATAGTTACCCAACACAATGTCCATCAACGACGACGAGGCGCGCTCGCGTTTCTACGGATCGAGGCGCTTGGTACGTCGTACTAGCCTCTACGAGAATATCTCGCCTGTTGAAGGGACTCGAGGGACCACGGGGGTAGGGGTGAAAAGGCGAATAGACGGCCAGGTAGGATTCGTGCCTACCTACCAACCTAGCCCTCCCCCCCCCCCTTCCTACGTAGATCCTACGTACCTGCATACTTGTAGGTTGAATCCGGGCACGGAATACCGGAAGGAAATCATCAGTACCCGACTCGCAGAACCCGCGGAGCCAACGGACAATGAGTTATTACCTACCTTCTGGCACCGTGATAGCGGCCGCATGCTGCTAGGCGAACCATTATGTCGTCGCATTGAAACATCTCCATGGGGCACCGAGGACCCCTACGAAATAACCAAGATCGACGCGCTTTGTTTCCGGCGCGTTGCGTGTCCGCGGCTTTCCGCGTGCGTCCGGCACCGTAACGGAATCTCATTGTGACCGTAATGTCTACCTTCGCTGGTGCTTTTCGTCCTCTTGCCTCTTAGGGCGTCCCGCTCCCTCTCATTCCTCCCTATCGCGTCTTCGTCGTCTCGATCTTACGTATTCTCGATTGGCTGTCTCGAAGACGAGCGTACAGATACAAAAAAAAAAGATAATAGGGGAAAAAGAATCGAGAAAAACGGAAATTAAATTAAAGGAATTGGCTTGCCTCTAAATATGAGATACGATGGATGTACGAGACGAAGGGTAATTTTTTCACTTTTTTTTCTCTCTTTTCTTTTTCTCTCCCGAATTATGCGAAATACCTCGCGTTATTCATGCGTCGAATCGATAAGCACCCATGTGCTATTCGACGAATAATTCCTACGAATCGTAGATCAACGATCGGCTTACGCGGTACTCTACGCTATTTCACGTTTGCGATAACCGTTTTCCATAAACACGTTTCAATTTCCCATAATAGAAATGGGCTAAGCCAGTGCCTCGGTAAACCTCAATGCATATCCGCGCTAGGAACAGCGGCCCACGATGAAATTACTCGACCAATAGCAATGAATGCGATATAGTACTCGAAAGCGACTCCCGCTCGCCTGGAGAAGGCAATTCGGACGCATCGCGATTGAAGGAACGTGATTCGCAACGTTTGCGATACGTCGTTCGTACTTTAATCCTTTGAGTGCCATGCAGAATTGCCTAATTTCGTGCGTAAATTGCCAAGCTATTTTACAGAGAAATGCAGATCTAATGAAAAATGTCTGCAAAACCATTAATATCTCTAATAATTTGTGGTTATTGACACATTTCGAAGAAACAGTCGCTGTGGGCGACGTTGACACTTAAAGAGTTAACCTAGAAGAAGTCTCTCGTCGCTATCGTTCCTCTTCGATTACTAACGAGCACGTTAAATTAAACATCGATTCGAGTTCGAGCGTCATTTTTGCCAGTTCTTGAATTTATCGCTTGGTCGTCTATTCTTTTCTCGTTAAGTTCGTTCGACATCGCTTCGCTTTACTATGGCGTGAATTTTTGCCATTAATAATAGCGCGATGCGTACAGACAAATTGCCACTCGTGTAAAGGATATTTGCATAGCGTGCTACCAAGAGGAAACGCTTCGTAACGTATTAGTCCCCGGAGTCCAGTCACGCGGAGATAATACAACTTTCTTCTCCCTATTGGGAGTGCTACGCAATAAAAGGGTTAAGCTACAAGATTATTCCGTATTCAGCGATACGATACTCCGATTATTTTTTCCTATGCCACTATCCTGGGAAATAACTTCGAACTCGGATCAACTCGATCTCGATGAGTCTCGACTGAGCGGCATTAACAGAACGAAATAGAGATCATCTGGCATTTTTCACGAGAAAACTTCGAACGATTTGCTAAAACATTCGTCTTAAATGCTTGCGAGGCAATCGGTACGGGCGCTTCAACGATTCTTATCGATTAAATCAAATACTGGCCTTTCGTATATCACATCTTTCTACTGATTTTCTTCGCGAGATTCTTTTTTACTTTCGCGTTATTCGTGCGATCGATCGTTTCGCAATCACGCATAGGCGTGTCTGAAATTAAGATTTAAAAGAAACGATACAAAATACAGGAAACTATTTCGTCTTCGAAAGAACGACGAACGACGAGAATAATCTAACCGATAACGATAATAATTTATATCAAAATTGTGCAAAGGAATCACAGATTTATCGATTTTATACTGCGAAAGAAGAGTTTAACGATGCAAAGGGTGAAACGATTGCGTATCGATTTATCGCGATTTCTAGGAATCGTTTAGAGCAAACGCGACTCCTCTTGCCGGCTCCTTTATGCGCGACGATCGCGAGGAAAAAGCAACGTTAAATTTGGACGATGACGCGGGTCGTTTGAAAACGTCGGGTCGTCAGCCGGTTTCCTGCTCGGTCGAACGCCGTCGAAATCTGAACGGCCGTGCTGCGCCGATTAAATTGATCAACGTATTACGTGCGCCAGCTTCATCAGGCGGCGGAACGGAATACAGAGCCTCGCCGAGATTCGATTATCGTTTTGGTGTCGCGACGCTCATAGTTAACGCGCTGACGCTTGCTCCGCATGAAAAGCGACGAAAGCGTTTACACACGCGTTTACCCTCCTGCCTATTCGAAACTATGTATTCGAGTGTGCGCGCGTACGAGCAAGAAATCGCACTTGTATAGGTTGCAATTGATTTTGCGCATTACGGGATACACGCAAGAAGGATCAGCTTGGTCTGGCTCTGATTTCCTTCGATCTTTGTCTCTCCTTTCGATTTTTCATTCTTCTTTTCTACTCGACAGTTCCTAGTCGATTCTTCGATTTTTAGAACTTTTTTAACGACGATCGTTCGACGAGAATTTTTAATCCTTCCATTTCGGCAGATTTTGAGACGCACTGACCGTACCATACGGTAGGAATTAAGTTCCGATGTGCGCCGATTAGGTTCCCATCAGATCACCGATTTAAGCAAACGTGGATGCGTACTAAGATGGGTGATCTCTTAGAAAAACTGTGTTATCGAAGGTAGGTTGTTAATCCGACATGTTTTCCTACATCAAACATTGAATTTAAAAACAAAAATCACACAATGTGTAACTATAAGAACAATAGATGTACCGCAACTGTATAACGTTCTTTAAGAACGAAATAAAAGTGTAAACCGTTTGGTTAAACGAAAGTAAGGATTACCAAAGACGGTCAATCGAATGTATAGCATTAGTACTGACATTTAAGTATTATTGTGATTATATTATAGGTAATGTTAAAACTGTGTAACTCAACTCCTTCTAACTTCCCTTTTTTAAATATTTCACTAATATTTAAATAGCAGGTGACTAATGGAATATGTACCAGCGAAATTAGCATTCATTCGTGTCTAACATCGCATAATGTCTCGTCTATAAGATCTATCACAATAAATATCGATACAATTTTCAGAGCACTCATAGGCGCCCACGGTGTCAGAAATACAAATTTTCTAAACGCCTATAAGCGGCCACAGTAGCCTAGTTCGTTTCACGTTCTAATAACGACAACGTCAAACCCGAGCCGATACACCGCAACATGGTGGATGTTGCTCTAAAACGGATTTCACTTGTGCGTCGATGCTCCCGAGGGAAAAGTGCGAAGCAGGAAAAGAAGGAGAGGGAGCGGAAGAAGGCGTGAAGCGAGAGAGGAAGAAAGTTGGTAGAGGTGAACAGGGGGGATTTAAGATTTAGCATATCGTTTCGTATTCCAATCTGCAAGGACCCATAAATTTTTCAACCGTTCCGGCGCGACCGAGTCCATTTAAATATCAGTAAGAGGAAACCAATCTACTCCATTCGGCTGCCGGAAATTACTTTTGCCCCGTGCCAGCTCGCGTTAACTCTAATGTGACCCGTTAGAAAAATAAATGCTTCCGCGCAAGTCGTAAAAATCGTCCTGCACCACGAAATTAAATTTAAGTCCGAATAGTTTCGCGCGTCGGTCCGCACTCTCACCGATTTCCCCACGCAACGTCGAATACAAATGGATTCTTGTTCGCGACGTTTCAACGATATTCCTTCGCATTTAGGCAAAGATTTGTTTTCGGTTTCGTTAGTCGTAGCTCCTCTACCGTCGTCTTTTCCCCGAAACCGAGTACATCGAGACTTCCATCTTTTCCACGAGCTATTCCATCTTTAAATCTCGTTCGCATCTTGCTTGATCGTTTCGTCCTTGTATCGTAATATTTTCGGATATTTTGTGAAAATAAAAAATAAATAAAACCACTCGATCCAATAAAAGCAGGTATAAAGCAGAATAAAAGGATAGAAGATACTGAACTTCAAGATGGTTCAAGATCATAATCCTAAGTGGATACGACTCATCGTCGATAGGTTGCCCAGTCGACTATCAGTTTGACTTCTTTGACCAACGAGTAACGATCGATAACGGTGATACAACGGTAGCGAACGCCTGGTAACTTCGTAAATTTCCGAAAATTGATGGTAGAATGACGCTCGTTTTAACATTGGAAAATTGTTGGGAGGAAAGCAGCGCCGATGGGAGATTGGAGTCGGTCGAATATATTATTGCAGCTGTCGTTTCAACAGTCTCGTACGAAGCGGTACGAGCGCCACTTGGCGATTAATGCGAGCATTAAAATTGTCCTGCCGTCGGCTCGCGTTAACCCAGGCGCGAGATCCTAAATCGTCATGGCGTTCTAACAGTTTTTCCTCGTTACGCCGGTTGATGGCAAGTCGTGGCAGTTCGTTCTTAAACGGAATTTTTAAACGGTCCCTTGTTTTTTTTCCCTCCGATTCACGCCATTCGACGCTTTCTCGCGAATGGACGGCATAAATTACTCTTCGTGTTAGTTTCACGACATTACAAGAACGAGTCGCGTAACGTCACGAAAGAGCGTAGCTGTTTAACGATGCAATTACCTGGACGATCGATCGGGATCACTCGCATTCTTCACAAACTCTTCCACTTGTCTCGTTGAATGCCTCCTTAATCCTTCGGCTACCAACGAAACAGTCGTTACATGGCGAATTAGTAGTCGTTTGGCAAATAGCTTGAACTTCGCAACACTAAACTCTAAAGAAAGACTACCCAATATCCCCCAAAACAACTTCGAGGATTCCTTAACTTACAATCCAAGATAGAATTAAAATTGAGAAGCCTGTAGTCGCCGAAGGGCATCCTAAGACATCTGAAAAATGTCAAAATAATTGATCTTATCTAACAAATAACACGTAAGCAAGAGACACCCTAATGTAGGAATCTGGGTTTACTGATTTTCTCATTCAATAATTAACTGATTGCCTGACTAACAGTCTAACTGACTGTCTGACTAATAGGCTAACTAACTTTCACAAACTCTGGCTCATTTCTCTGTACTGTTACTGTGTCTCTGTTCTTTTCCCATATATCCATTCATCCCATCCCTTCTCTTCACACGCACACACCACACACACATTCATCATTCCAGGATAAGTCCTCTCGCTCAACCGTGTTACGGCCGCGCGCTACCCGTCAACCGTTCGTGGTTTGACATCTGGTCGCCATAAAGCCGAAGGGAGAGATCCTTGAGAGAATGGAGTTGAGAGAAGGTTTGAGTCGCATTTCCGAGCTAGAAATACGGCATCTTTGCATATGAATTATATTGGCAATAATTTATGACTTGGAAATACCTCGAACACCTATCGGACCCGACAAGCTAATAGGTCCGTCTCCAAAAGAAACTCCGCGATTTAACTCTTCTCCTGTCTCATCGAGACTGTTTTTCTCTAATTCCTACACTAATAAATAGTTTATTAGTATAGGAGAATAATAGTGACTTGGGTTGCGGTTAAAGGCTAAACGACCGTACTGTTAATCGCGTCCCCGTTTAACCCCCTCGAAATCGATGTCTTTTTAAGAGACCACGCGATAGGGAACGCGAATGGAAAGATCGTACGAGCAAGAGCGGGATCTTATGGGGGTTCGTAGCTTGGCGGTGGTGGCGTGGTTTCGCGTGGATCATAATTCGAGAGAGTGGAGGAGTTGGGACCGGCGGAGGAACGAGTAAAAGGAGGAAAGTTATTCGACCGCGATCAGCTAGGAAATCAGATATGCTGGAGTTTCGCTTGGGGTAGGAAATACCGTGGCCGGATGTTTACTTGAAACTCCAACCGCATCGAGCGGCTGCCTAAGTGAAGTAAGGTGGGCCGGAAGCTCCTTAAGTGTAATCATCCCCTCTTGCCTCCCTCGCTACTTGGCCCCTGGTGTCTCCCTGCTGGTCTTCCTCCTTCGTCCTGCCATCGCTACTCGCGCGTCTCGGAATCAAATCAACCCCCTTCCACGTCGCATAAATCCTACGAGATGACGTCTTAAAGATTTGTTTTCTTCTCCTATTTCTTGCCGGTGCGGAACGAAGATTTAATCACGGTAGCAACCTACCCTCGTTAAAATTGGAGAACGTCGATACGACGTAACGCGAAACTCAATCTATCGAAAGTAAATACTGCTTTTCCATTTTTTTATCGTCGAGGCGCGATTTGTCTTCGCGTTGAAGCGACGAAGGATTCCCTAATCGAGCGTTTCGTCTTGATGTTCGGCGTTCTTCGTCAAACGATGAATCAAGGACAGATTCGATGAATTCGTAATTGGTGGAAGAGACGAATTAAAGAAGTATTTAACATTACTGCTTCTTTAAGGTTTCCATCGGTTATCGTCTTATTTCGTGTTCGAAGACGCGCTTTAATTTATCTCGCAGTAGAGTCGGATCGTTTTGATCCGTCTGTCGAAGTGACTAAGTATCTTGAATAAGATTTCTATCGCTTTGATCTAAATAGACGACGATGTATTCGCACTGCTTTGATCGTTACATCCTTTTCGAATAGATGGTTCGAGAAAGTAAAGTAAAGATAAAATCTAATAGGATATAAAATATAATATGAATGCACCACGTTCACGTATTAGCGTAATAAAACTTATACTAGGTTATTCGAAAAACAATTTCGTTTTTTCCCGACAGTTTTTCATAAAAACAACATACAAAAACAAAAACAAAGATACAAACAACGTCTTTTCATAAAAAAAAAGAAATGACTTTCCGAACAACGTACTTGTACGATATCTTCATCTCGTTGATAGAAATTCTTCGTGCGGGATGGAAATATTCGTTTAATTTCGCCATTGATCGCACGTTGCTTCGCATGAATTCTTGCGAACTCATCGCACTTTAATAGCACGAAATAGTCGCGCGAGGCTCGTCGTTTTCAACGCGAAACGATCGAAATCCATCGGAATCGCTGTACATAACCTCGAAGGTTCTTCAACGGGTCACGACTGTGACCTCGCGAGCCGCGACATTCTCCTGAAGTTTTTTCTTTTCCCGATAAAAGACGCGTCTTCTCCCTCTTCCTACGTACGAATAAAAAGTCATCGCCACTTGTTCGTGGCATTTAGCTATTCAATTTTACAAGGTATTCGCGTTATTTAACGAAAGAAAAAGTTTCGATGCGTTCCATGAATTCATTGGTCGAATTCCAACTCGTGTTTTTACTGTTTGCACGAAATCCGAGACTGCCGATTACCCTCGGATTGGACCATATCCAACATCCCATTTTCACCGGTTTAAGGTTTTCCTGCCCTCATCGAGCGCTGTTTTTCCGCCTGCTTCATGAATTCACCGTCTCCTCGATCCGCGGAACGGAGAGACGTAACCGCATTTTCGTCTATCGCCATCCAGCGCGTGTTCAAATATTTATGTACCCGCGAGTGTTTCGCCATGACCAAATCCTCGTTATGCGATCGAGAGATAGTTCTCCTTTATTGAATGGAAATGCGAATAATCGAGCGTAGGAATATGTAATCCATGATAACTAGTTGCGAGCCAAAGAGTTTCAAATTCGACGCTCGATGTAACTTCCAATTACATCGGTTTGTTCAGTTTCTCGACGCTTTGTTGGTTAAATATAATCGTTCCCTCGTGCGAGATCTCATTAAAGAATCGTCGGTTGGTAGAGTGAAACGAGAACGATTTTCTGAAAGGGGAACGTCGATTGGTTCGAAAAAAACTATCAACAGTCGATAGAAAGTTTGATTTCATCTGGGAAAAGGTATTTCAAAATTTCACGAAGCCTACGATTGTTCTTTATTTGGAAAACGTTCCAAATAACAAGATTAAATCACAATTATTCAAGTTCAAACGATCCTAAGTAATTCGAAAAATTTGGATCGAAAAAAAATATGTTGTTCAGATTGTTACGAATTGACACATACTAAATTTTAACCCTTTACAGTCCAACGTCGAGTCTGACTCGACATCATCTGCCTTTGCGGCGAACAAAAATGATTAATAAAGCTTCTTAACTTAAATTTCATTTTATTTTCTACTTTATACAGCAAATAAATATATGAAAACTCGATTAAAATTGCCAGTTCGACAACAAATTGAAGTAACTCAAAAATTAATTTGGACCAAACTACCGAGAATGAGGAAAGTTAATTTGAGACTCAAAGGGTTAAAGATGACCGTCAATGCTTTAAAACATAAAAGCTGTCGACGACAATGAGTGTGTGGTTTATGAGTAATACAATCAGTTAGAAAATTAAAGTTTCATTCCGAAACACCTATTATTTTCTGACGCAGATATATTTCAGATATTCGATGTACTGATCCGGCTTTTAACGTCCTGCGTCAAAGACGCATAATCGAAGTTGCATAATTAGAGAATATCGCGTCCATTACGACAAATGTGGCATAGAAATCATAACTTATAACGGGGTATTCTGTACCGTATCATCGACGAAAAGAGTCAACGACAACGACGTCACGATAAGCTACCGGTATTGTCGTTATTGTCGCACAGATGCCTAAATTACGATTACGTAGTTACGAAGTACACCTGTACGGCGTTAGGCGAAAGGTCACATTAACGTTGGCCATGGAACGTCAGTCTCCGAGCGAACCAGTCTCCAATCAAAACGAACGAAGCGTACATAATCGAGCATCCACTATCCGATCTAATATTGAAGCAGCTCGCCAGTAATAAGCGCGGATGAAGCCTCCGACTTCGTAGGATCTGATAATATCAAACCGGAGCCACCGATGGAGCTCAGAATTTTAGTCAGATTGTAATACCAGAGAATGAGTTTCCTTCGCTTCTGCGACTCTTTCGCGAACGACTGCTTCTGTAACTTCGCATCGTTCGGGAAACTCGTTCGGACTCGGAACGGTTCTCGGATGCAAAAGTACTATAGGAAGAGGTCCTTTCTGCCTAAAGTGCTTCGGTACGAATCACGAAATGAAGAAATAACAAGTTACCGACGTTGACACTTTAACCTCCGGGCTGACGTGTACGTGAGTTCGTTCGTCAGAGGTTATCGATCGAACTCACGCGGACGTGAGTTTACTTGAATATTTTCACACCTTCCAAACAATTTGAAGGCAGTAAAAAAATTGAAAACTATCGCATTGAATTGAAATATTACTTTTAAAAAAGTTGCTAAAATAATACAAATCTTGTTCCCGGAAGAAAAAATAAGATAGAAAGAATCCCTTTCTGCCGAAAGTGCATCGATACATGAAGAAATAGCAAAAAAAAGCATCTATTTACTTGTTGGATGCTAATTAAGTCCGAATTTGCAAAAACGTCTCTGTAGCATGCTTTTAATTTGTAACAAGGCTTGCAAAATGAGAATACTTTCCATCGGTCGGCGATAAGAGCCGAGATTTTTCTGAATGACGCAGACAACAACGTGTTAAAAATCCCATAATTAGATAGAAAGAGGAGATCGGACTTTTTTCAAAATTGGCGCATGTCGAGGTGGAATACGACATTATACGTGACTCCACGATGAAATAAACGCGACCGACGGAATATTTGCTGAAATAAACGGAATCGGACACGCTACTGGCTTGGGCGTTTGCATGCTAAATTTTTCATTATCCCCCGACGCAACATGCTACGTGCTACCCAATGGCATGAGCGTTCGCGTATGAAATTGAAATATGTCCACCGATCGTGCGACCGATCCGTTTCTCATATACGTTTCGATGCGAGAACGAGAGGAAGCGTCGCGCTCGTCCTCTCGAGTCTGCGACGCAAAAGTGACGTTGAATCACGCGCCTTTCGTACGAACGCGCGACATATCGGCGCATTACGTGAGCGTGGAAACGAATCCCATCGAATATAACGCCGTAGACATTCGAGAATTCGATCAACGATGGCTCGACTCGCGCAGTTTCCCCCCGCATTAACGATACTACTCTTCCTTCCTGATCTTCGTCGCCCATCGTTTCGATCATTATTCTTCTTCTTCTTCTCACTCATCTTCCTCTTCTTCATCACCTTCCTCTTCTTCATCTTCTTCCTCTTCATTATCTTCATCCTCTTCTCTTTCTCTTCCACCGCTACATCCTCTTCTTCCTCTTCATCCTCTTCTCATCTTCTTCATCCTCTTCTTATCCTCTTCGTCCTCTTCTCATCTTCTTAT
>JAITYT010000844.1:983591-994052 GCA_025433975.1 Liostenogaster flavolineata | reverse complement strand
GTACGTATAAAAACATTATCAACAAAGAAAATTCCACTTTGAAATTTTTCCAAGAGTTTTACTTATGTGGTTCCATTTTATTGGCCAAAGCTTAGAAACCAAAGCTTCTTCGTACAACTTTCATATTTTTACGTACGCATTTTTTCGGAGCCAAAAATTGAAAATTCGATTCGATTCGTCGATTACGCGATCGCCAAAAATAAGAAAATTTGTAAGAAGGGCGCATATTTCTAAAAGACGTGTTTACTTCGAAATCGTCACCGATGCGAATCGAGCGTCTTAAAAACATCGTGATTCGTGTAAATTCGGCCGGAAATTCGAGACACGTTTAAATTCGGCAAAAGTACATGCTATCGCTTCCGACAATCCTACGAAGTATGTCGATTCACTTCCGGGAGCAAAACTAGCAAAATTTCATTTCTCTCCATCTTTTACCGCGATTTTCGTAAAATTTTCAGAAATTCCTAATTCATGATAGAACCACTTGAAACCCATTCCTTTATTTGCCTGAAACTTCAAACATAAGAAAAATGTTGTGTGAAATTTAGCGCTAAAATCCGCGATATTTTCTCCCCGACCCAATATATGAATCTAACATTTCATACGCACCAACCGAATAGTGCAATCTTTTTTCTAAAAATCATTTGACCGCTTACGGTATGATCAGGTATACGAAAATACCGGTACGTTTAATGCTAATATCTCTGATATTGTCGCGACTAAAAGTCGAAAGAAGTCGGTTCGTGAGAATCGTGTTAATGAAGCAAAACGCGGATTGAATCTCGTGCTTGAAAGGTGCGCGACCGCAAAATGTGGGTCTACGTTACGCGTAACGACGTAAGAATAACCTACTTCCTGTTCGTGTAACGCCAAGAATACGAATACGATCGAACCGTCCTTTGCTTCAATTAGTGCAAATCGTCCGTAGCGTCGCTCCTCTCGTCGTTATTTCCTCTCGAAGCAGACAACGACGTTCTTGCGAGTCGTCGTTTCCGTGAGAAAACGCGTGTCTGTCGTCGTACAGTACGAATTATATTCAAAGGAGAGCGACGCTCGAGAAAGTTTCGCCCTTCGAGACGAAAGCTCGTCGAAGGTAAGGAGTTAGGAGCTCCTCTTAATCGTAGGAATCAAACCGAACGCGACGAACGAACCGGTAATTTCTAGTGGGAATTATGAGCGATCCTTTGGCTTTCCTCGTCGCGAAGGAAAAGCCTGTTGATACGAACTGACGAATACGATCCGCTCCGACATATCCATTTATTTGGATTATATTGGATTGTCTGGAAAGTTCGTGCCGATTTCGAAGAAAAATTTTTTCTTTTTTTTCGAAGATTTATTTCTTTTTTAAGAAAACAAATTAAGTATATAATGTACATAATTATTTGTTTTATATATACATATAATAAAGTGTATAATAAAAAATATAATATAAATAATAAAATAATAAATAAATTTTTAAAAAACCGAAGATCGGCACGAACTATCCGGACAACGCAATATTATTTATTTATATGGACATATATATATAAAGAAAGTAGACTTTCTTTAGATTAAAATCGATCCTCGCGTATATTTCGTACAAAGGAAATATTCCAACTAAAATCGTTGAATTTACAATGTTGGATTTATAAAATCGTGGAAAAAAATGAGCAATTCGCGTGTTTCCAGCGACATATTTATTTATGCGTTAAAAAAATATATATGTACGAGTAAAAACTCTTACGATGCGAATGGCAGTCGTTGCTATGCGATCGATGAGTAAAATAATTCATAATAATTCGTACTTTTAACTTTCCTGTCTCCTCTTCAGTCAGCTGGGAAGTCTACATCGAGGACACGTCGTGAACGATGGAGACCTATGATATGGCGACATGTCAAAGCCAAAGTCGAAGATCGAGAATCGAATAAAAGTCTACGTAGCGTTTTCTCAGGTGAGCTTCCCATTCTTGTTTCCGGAGTCTAAAAAATGTCACTGGAGTTAACTCCAGTGTCAACACAAGAATTAATATCGTTGTCGTATTAAGAGCGTGAAAAACGAATCCAAAAAACGCTCGAGACTCTGTCGAGGTACGTTGGTGCGCGACGAAATAGAAATACGAAGGCGACGCGCAAAAGCGATTGCCTCTGCGCGAAACTTTGCGATTTAAAGCAGTGAATAGCAAGAGGCTCCCGCACCGAATAACGATGACGGTAGGACGGAGCTGTTGGCGCCGGTACTGAAGAGAGTTCGAAAGAAAAGCGTCTTGGAAAAGCAGTAGTGGTTCGCTTTTTCGTCTGGGCAAGTCGAAACACCGCGAATTAGCGAATACGCGGAAAGACGCTTAACGAAGACAAAGCGGTGCTCGGCGTCATAGCGACGCCGAGCAACGAACCACGCAATCAGAAGCGCGAGAAACGACTTTTAAGACAGTTCGCGTCGAAGAAGAATTCTTGGCAATGTCAACGCGCCGTATTTTTGCGCGCTTATCGAGAGTCGAGCTTTTTCGAAACTCGTCTCGAAGGTGACGATTATATCTTCGAAATGCGCATAGGACGGATGACGATGGTCGGAAAAGGACTTTTGAATTTTCTAGAAGCTCGAAAAATTACAGGAGAATTTTTTACAAATTTTCTAAAAGCTCGAAAACAGAAGGAGAAGGAAATATCCAACGATGCACGATACATTTATTCGCGACTCTCGAACTTTCGCTAAAATAACTCGATAATTGTACGGACCCTTCGTTACGATACTAGAAGAAAAATTGTTGGCAAAGTTAAAGGAGAATTTTATTCAAATTTTCCAAAAGTTCGAAAACAGAAGGAGAAGAAGAAAATTTCCATCAATGCACGATGCACTTATTCGCGACCCTCGAACTTTCGCTAAAATAACTCGATAATTATAGACTCTTTGTCGCGATCCGAAAGGAAAATTGTTGGCATAACGAAAGATGTATTTTTTTTTCGAAGTTTATAGGAGCTCGGAAAGAGAAGGAGGAGGGAGGAAGAAATATCCGATAACGCGTAATGTACTTACTCGCGACCCTCGATCTTCCGCTAAAATAACTCGATAATTGTACGGACCCTTCGTTACGATACCAGAAGAAAAATTGTTGGCAAAATTATAGGAGAATTTTTTTCAAATTTTCCAAAAGTTCGAAAACAGAAGGAGAAGAAGGAAATATCCAACGATGCGCGATGCATTTATTCGCGACCTTCAAACTTTCGCGAAAATAACTCGATAATTGTATCCGAAAGATGTCTAAACGAAAGATGTATTTTTTTTTTAAGTTTCTACGAGCTAGAAAATAGAAGGAAGAGGAAGGAAGAAGTATTCGATAACGCGTGATGCACTTACGAGCTTCCTCGAACTTTCGCTAAAATAACTCGATAATTGTATTGGCCCTTCGTTACGATCCGGGACTCCATCGATTTTCCATCGCTATGCTTTACGCGTGACTTTCCTCCCGGCCGATAATCCACGCGATAACTTCTCCCTCGGCCTCGTAAGATCCTCGAAGAACAACGAACCACGACGAACGAAGCACCGCTAAATTGGAGACCCGAACCCTTTAGTTTTACGAGTGAATAACGCGCTATCGAGCCTCGGTCCTATCGCAGCCATTCGTCCGATATTTCCTTCGCGTATCCTTTTATCGCTTACCGCGATCGATCTTCCCCTCTCGCCCTTAGGGTCGGCCCTTCGATTCGCCTCGACCAAGTACACGCTTAACTCGTCGTAATTCGTAGCTCCGTTCAACCTCGAAGTCTCATGCTCGATTATTGTACCAGCAAAGAGAAAATTGCCGTTCGAGAGACACCGTCGGTCGATACGCGATGCGTATTATCGTTTATAATACGATATCGATATATCGCGTCGATCGAACGTTTCCATGCAGTTAAGTCGCACCTGTAGCGACTAGAACGGTGTTGAGACTAGCCGGAACGTCGGATGCTTATCCAAAATATTCGAGGAACGTCGCGTGATCGAGGCGTCACGAATCAGAGGGCCTAACGATTTTTACCTATGACCTAAACTAGCTACAATCCTAATGTTTAGTGAAATATAATTATATTAATATTCATAATAATTGTTTATTGGAATTGGAAATTTTATTGAAAACTAGGATTAGTTGCTGTATTATAAAAATGTAAATAAAATTATTTAAGTATTAAATGTTAATCATTAAATATAATGAATTTGGGGGTATTTAATTTAAATTAGAGGAATATGTAAATTTAAATTGATAATCCACGATAAGAAATACTTCAAATATACGTTTTTAAGTATTGTTGTTTCAATAAAATTTTTAGAGAAATTATATTAAGGATTTAAACAAAAATAAAACGATTGTACAGAGTGGGCAAACTTGAGCTGACTGTTTTTAATAATTTATATAATTTATAATAATCTGAGGTCGTTTAAATGCTGTTATTTTCCACGCATAGATTAACCCTAGATTCATAAACATTGGTCTCACAGGCCGCGCAAAATACGTTAACACTGTGGATCTGAGAAAAAAATTTGTACCTTCTGCGATTATAGGCAACGATGAATGACACAGTTCTGTTGTATCCAATGTAAAAAATTCATGTGTACAGATCACCGTGATTTATTATGTGTCGATTGCTCGGAATAACTACGGTGTTCATTTTCATTTTAGGAAATTAATGATTAATAAACAACTTTTTAGATTTAAAGTGCGTTTTATTGCTTCTTGTATTCTATAAAACAAAAATCGTCGACATAATATGATCGTCTGAGAGACGAATATTGTATCTTTCATAACATGTTTAATGTTTATGAATCTAGGATTAAAAAAAGTTAACAAAGTACACGTTCAGGTAATAATATTAATTCGTTTAAAATATTAAAATATAAAGAAGGCAAATGCATTTTAAATCAGTCAGTCTAAGTCGGCCTACTTTGTACGTTTTACGAGTCATTGATGCAGTTTCAAAGAAACGAGTTCCATCTCGATGCGGAGTAGCTCGAGTCCCTCTTTTTCTCCACGAACGCCAAACACTTCCTTCGCGCATTTGCCTCTCGAAACGCTCGTTTCGACTTTGAACTTTCTGCGCTCCGCAGTTGCGTCCATTGACGAAACTCGATCTCTCGTCGTCGCCTTCTCGTTCGGACGCCATCGATTTCTAGCATCTCGCGCTCTCGAAAATAAATAAACAAATAAATTCGACTCGAAGGAAATAGAACAGAACGAATCGAGAGAAAATCGCGACGCAAATCCGCGCGGCTTCGTTACGAAGAAGCTCGTCTTTATCAGCCTTTCCGACGCATTCCTTGCAGGAACGTAAAATCATTATACACAAATTAATGTATAAAATTTTTTAAATTTAACCTTTACACTCGAGAGGCGTCTCTCATTCACCACACGACTCGATGCAGCAACTCGAGAGGCGCCTTTTAGGCGTCACAGCATTTACGTGGTAACTCGAGAAAAGAAAATTTTTTTTGGGAATGGAAGTCTGCCTAATTAATTCTACATTCTGCCTAAAAAATCTATATTCTCCATAAACTAGTAAATAAATAGAAAAACAAAAATTCACTTAAACACTTACAAATTATAAAAATTTTAGTAGACTAGTTGATAGGAGATTTTCGACAACCGCGAGACGGAGCTTCGACGTCGAGCTCCGATTCTGAAGAAATCAGATTAAATGGAAAGCTTGTGTGTGAGTAAAATGGTATCAAAAAAATTGTATTTCAACTTTTTTTAAATACTGCTGTCGTAAATACGTCGATAATACATAATAGTCTCACAAACAATAAAATATCAAGCGTTGAATTTAGAAAACAAATAACTATGCATATGATGCATCCTGCGAAGATAATAATTCTTTGCCCATAGTACCAAAAAGAGTTGGCCATGAAATTAAAAAGAAGGAGGGCAAATTTGATTTAGTTAGAAAACGCTGCAAAATTTACCATGAAAGTAACGTTGAAAAGTTTGCCTCGAAATCGACAAAAAATTGTACTGAAGTTGTAACATTTCGCGATGGTTGTCCGGACAAGTCTCATTTATATCTGCCATGTTTCAACAAGATTCATCGCAATATCCCTTTATAATTGTAAATAGATTCGTAGGTAATAATATTAAACATAGTAGAAGCAAAATGATTTATTTTTTATGCGTTTGGACTTTATTAAAATGGTTGCGTAGGAGTTCAATAAACGTTCGACCATGTGTGCGTTAAAATAATTCCATAAAAATTAAATTTACTGCTCTCTTGTCTAATGCATATTAAAATTTATATCTTTTTCCTGCTAAATATAGCTTTGTGGTATCGAAAAAATGTAAGGCATACGTTTCAAACAACTTCGTTTAATCTTTAAAGCGTGGGTCGTATACGTCCCACGTGGCCTGAATGGGAAATCTTTAAAAATTGCCGTGGCACGGAACGTGTTAAATCACACGGTGATCGAGAGTCACCTCTCGAGCGCAAAGGGTTAAATCTTTGGACAAATTCGACGTTGCTCTCGGACGAGCGTGTCGGAGGTTAGCTCGCGTGGTGACGGTCGGCGTCGTGGTGGTCGTCGAGCCAAAACGAATAAATAAGAAGGACGAGCAGCGCGGTATTACCAAGTCAAATGGGGAGCGCGCTGCCGGTGGGCGATGCAGCTGGGGGTGGATTAAAGCCGTCGTCGAGCCAGCCGGGCCGCTGTATCGGTCGAAAACGATGGAAGCGACTTCGTTCGACGCGTGAATTATGTAGACGTCGGATGCGGAGGCGCTGTTATCGAAGAAAATCGGGTCACGAGTGGGCGGCGCCGTGCGTCGTTTCGCGCCGCAGAGACCGTCTTCGTCCTTCTCCACCCTCTTCTTCGTCCCTCTCTGCCTCATCCTCATCGTCGTCGAAGCCTGCAGCTCTTCGCCTGGCCAAATGCGCCCTTAATATTAACCCCTTTGGGTAGGAAACTGTCCCAGCCGTGTGCTTCGACCGGTCGCTCTTTCGCTCCTTCCAGCCGAGATACGTCGCTTATGGTCTCACCGTCGTCTTCTAAACGTTCTTAGGACATTGAAAGGCGCATCTTCGACCTCGAAAGCAGGAAGAAGGGTGTAGTCATCGCGCTACACCGCTCCAATGGATCCTCGGATTCTTGGTACGTAATCGATGCTCGCGCCTTCGCCAAAAATCTTCCGCCATCGACGACACTTTCGCCTTCTTACGATGCCGTTTTCGCTTTCTCTCACTCTCTCTCTCTCCCTCTCTGTTTAGCTACGTTTGTGAGAGCTAAAGGTTTTAACACGTTGACTGCCATGGGATGACCAATAGTAAAAATACATAATTCGAATAAATATAAATCCTAATAAATTTGTCAATAATACCATTGTTACTGTTGATCGTTGATGGTTCGAAGAAACTAATGCCACATAGAACACAAACATAATTTTATTAACGAGTGAAAAATATATGGACGAATTTTATCGGAACACTCGAGGCAAAGGAAAGGTGAAGCAATACAATTGGTATAATATTTTACCGCTTTTGTAGAAGAATTCGTTTGGTCTCCCTAGCTGCTTCGAATTTTTTTCGTAGCGCCCTTTGAAAAGTCGTCTTACGTCTAGTGCTTCTACCGGCATTTTTTTTAAATTCACGACGACGTTTTCTCCGTAACTAGTTACTCGAAGAAACGTCGACTTCCTCATCGGAACATCGCACCGAATGCAGTGCTAATTTGATCCTAAAGTCGAGAAGTGAAATACTTTTTCGAGTCACTCGTTCGAATAACACCAGTGAATCTTTTTATTGCGTATTTCTTGCATCACTTTACGGTTTTACGCAGTGATGAACGATAAGCAGTCGTTTGATCAGTTAAATCGACCGAAGATTTCCCTGAATTATATTCTATTACCATTTTTGATTTTTCATACGAATAACGTCTTTTCTGTAAAGTTGCTATTTCTGCTGAACAAGCGGGTCTAGAGCGCCTCGGGGATCACCGGTGGCTCCCACCACGAAAAGCGCATTAAACACGATTAAACGACTAAACTTATCAGCTGTAAATAATATTTTAACATAATATGCATCGCATCGTAGAAAATTCACGTTGGCGCCCTGGGCAAACCACGTAAAATGCGTGCGGCGGTCAAGGCGTTAATTAGTTTCCAGAACCCTCCAAGTACGCGGCTACGATCTTCCCTTCGTAGTTTCTAGAATCGTTTAGTCGCAGCCGCTTCGATATCGCCCCATTTCTCACCCGAAACGCATTTCTATCGCGAAGAGGTTCTTGCATCGCGCTGATCGAACGTTCGGACAAGACCAGCACCATCGAGATTCGAACGTCGGAAGAACGCATCGAGCTATCGCTGGTAATCGTGAGATTTATTAGGTCGATGCGTATGAAATGTCGGATTTTTAAGCGAATATATAAAACTGCGTATCTTTTTTCGAAAGCTATTTATTTAATCAAAATATGCTCCATTTGTTTCGATACACTTAATGAAATTCCGATCTTTATAATCAATAAACTCCGATTTGGAATTTTTCAGACTGTCTTCGTTTTCATACCGTTTAGCTCGTAAAAACTGTTTTAAACGTTTAAAAAAATGAAAATCAGTTGGCGAAAGATCCGGCGAATAAGCTGGGTGCCGCAAAATTTCATATTTTAATTCATTTAATTTCGCAGTTGTTTTTTACGTCGTATGTCGCGGGGAACTATCGAGTTATTAGTTCGTACGGTACCAACTTATCCATTTTTTCACCTTGCCAATTTCAGAAAGGTGTCGCAAATTCATTCTGGTAAGAAGTTTCCTCGTAGATACAGTTGGATTCGTTTCCACCAATGTTTTCAGAGTATCATTTTTCACAAACGTTTTGGGTCATTTTGTAGGGAAAAATCATCAGACCGAAATATTTCAAAGCAACGCTGCACTTTTCGATCGTTAACGATATTCTCCCCAAACGCCTATTTTATATCGCGTACAGCTTTTTCAGCATTATTACCAAGAACTCGAATTCTGCCATTCGTGCCAAAATGTCATGTAAAATTAATATATAACAATCTACAGATGCAAAACACAAAATCGTACGTTCGTACTCGAGACGAGAACTGCTATTTTTCTTTGTCGTGCAAACGATGTCCACGAAACGAGCCAACGCAATGTTCATCATCTACTTTTCGTATATACGATTCAAAATAATCAGAAACATTTGCCGGTTCGTTCCCATGAACTTTACATGGTATCGAATGTAACACTACTTCTTTCTCCGATGATTTCGATTCAATATGTAAATGTATAACCATGATTTAATAGTAATTATTTTCTATGTGCGAAGGAACGACGTTCTCCATTTGCAATAAAAATTCAAAACAAATAAAAAAAACGTAAAAATCGTTTTTCCTCTCTATCTCTCTCTCTCTCTCTCTCTGTCTCTCGCACACGATGCAACACGAATCTGGTGTTTGAAGGTACGAGAAAGGATTCGTTGCCGCGAGACATCGCTCGCATTCGCGAAGGGCGAAACAAAACGAAAGCGTATTACGGCCAGTGGTGGATACGCGCAACGTGCCCTTTTCGCGGTAGGACGCATCCGTTCGTACGTTCAGTTCTTCGTTTCGTCGAGTCGAATCCACTCGCCGAGAGAGATCTCCTTTGTCTCGACGTGCTTCGTCGTTGGGCTTGCCTCGAATCGACCGCGCACGAAGACGCGCGCGTCCCTATGTACGTTACGTGATGCATGTACGCCAGTGCATCCGCCGCTGCATCCAAGTTGCGTCGAGGATGAGCGTGTAATTCGATTGTGACTTTGTGAAATTGCGCCACGATACCAAGATTTTCTACGAACGGCAAAGGGAGAACCGCGCTTCCCTGTGTATACTCAGAGGTAAACAGATTTTTTTCGCTCGCTGCGATTTTCTCCTGAGTTACGGTCCTCTGTGGTTACCACGCTACTGCGTGCGTCCTCTCTCTCTCTCTGATCTTCTTTTTATTTTTCCGTCGTTCTCCCACGCGCTCGTCCGTTCGCCTACGCGATCTCTCCAAGTTAAATAGATAAAATACCGCGCGTTTAAGAGATAACCAAACGCAAAGTTGTACGACGCAATTATTAGCGGCTCGAACGACTCCTTCGATCTCGACGACTCGACTGATTTAAATGGAAAGACTGAGAGGATCTAAGGTAAAAGAAGAAGAAACTAAGACGATAAAAATAATTGAAATCGTTCACTTGCTGACTCGTATCGTTGTCCTTTTCCGAAATTTGTCAACTCTTTCTTTACTTTTCTTTTTATTTCTCTGTCGCTCTCCCACGCGCTCGTCCGTTCGCCCACGCGGTCTCTCCAAGTTAAATAGGTAAAATACCGCGTGTTTAAAGGTCAGCCAAACACAAAGAGTTGTACGACGCAACGATTCGCGGATCGAACGGCTCCTTCGATCTCGACGACTCGACTGATTTAAATGGAAAGACTGAGAGAATCTAAGGTAAAAGAGGAAGAAATGAAGACAATAGAAATAATTGAAATCG
>JAITYT010000844.1:934443-947698 GCA_025433975.1 Liostenogaster flavolineata | reverse complement strand
CGATTCCCGGCATGTGGATCCACGACGAATAAAAAGCTAGTACGAATCTCCGACGCCAGAGGGACACGCACGCGTCCTTCTCTTTTCGAGCCACGAGGCAACCGCCACACATTTCTAATAAACAAATTACACAACGTTTGTGAGCATAATCGTTCGACAACTCGCCAAATTGAGCGATGCAGTTCGGCAAAAGCGATAAAAATTGGCAAATCGTAAGTGTGTTGTTTTCCAGCATGACGATGCAAAGCCCCGCACGTCTTTGATCACTCGTCAAAAATTATTCGAACTAGGTTGGGATGTGTCGACACATCCACCATATAGTCCTGACCTTGCGCCTTCGGATTACCATTTATCATTTCATTCCATGCAGAACTCCTTAAACGGTAAAATTGTTAATTGCGCAGATGACGTGAAATCACACTTAATTCAATTTTTTGCTGGCAAAATTCAGAAGTTTTACGAACATGGAATTAAGACACTGCCTGAAAGATGGCAAAACGTCATCGACGAAAACGGACAGTACCTAATTGAATAAAATTATTGTTAGAAATAAATAACTCTGGGGCAATACCTATTCTTTTTTATTAAAACTGATTCTTACAATCTTTCCTATTCGCCGATCGTTCTATACTGGCTAGTCCCCTCTACTAGTCCCACACTTCTCCCTAATCCTAGATGGCGCTTCTTATAGGTATGGAGATGTATGTATCCCCTCCTAACCGTTATATTTTTTGGCAAAAATTTTGAATTGTCCTTATTTAAAATCCACGATCCCCTCTACTAGTCCCACACTCCTCCCTAATCCTAGATGGCGCTTCTTATAGGTATGGAGATGTATGTATCCCCTCCTAACAGTTCTATTTTTTGGCAAAAATTTTGAATTGTCCTTCTTATTTAAAATCCACGATCGCTCAATAATTGCCAACCCGATAGATAATGACTAATATTTTCTAATATTAATAAAACTGTCTAATAAGATTGGAATTACGAGGACGACGACGCGTTTCCAACCCGATAATATCGATGAAAAATTCTCCCCACGGCGGAGAGACCACCGCCGACGCGCCGCTATTCGAGTCATCGTATTTGTCGATCCGTAAGACGCACTTTTTTCCTCGAGAAAAGTGGTATTGCCTCCCTCGGAGCGCATCTCGTGACCCGACGATGGCGCGCACGTCATACGTATGTATGCCAGGACACGACAGGAACGATCGTTTCATTTTCGAGCTCGACGTCGCCACGGTGCTCCTAAAATTATATTATACGATTTTCCCTGTTTATTTCAAGGAGAAAGCGAACGTTCGATCTGAAATTTCGTGGCTCAGGAGTGAAAATTTCGAGTGCAATTTATTACCAGTCGTTTTCTTCTCGATGGCGGCTTAAAGTAGGTCTTTCTCGTGTCCGACGCGATACGTCTTTTTCTCCTGCTCGTCCGGAAGAGGACGACAATTTTCTTCGCTCTTACGAGCGCGACTTCACAACGATATTGTAATACGAGCGTGACAAAGCGAGAAGGAACGTTTTCTATTGGCCGTACGCGCACGGTTTTACGTGAAAATATAAATGTTTTGGCGCGAAGTGGCAAAGTACGCCATTAAAAGTTTTATCATTCTTCCGAGTGTTCGCAACTACCCCTCCAGGAATTCATCCGTAAATAAGTCATCGTAAATCGACTTAATAACTTTCCGCACTTTCAAGCGCCGAGCGCTCCGATTTCTGCCTGCGTATAGTCGAGTGCCGCTCCATTTCAAAGCCATTGTAACCAGTAACATCGCTAATTTTCTCTTTTTATTTCGCTTACTATTTCTCGAGATTAAAATATCAAACTATAAAGAGGCAAAAAGAAGGAAGGAATTTAATTAGTTAGAGTAGTCGCGTCGGCTGTCTTTCTATACTTTCGTTTTAAAACGTCGATGTATTCGCCTTAACTCTACCTACGTTTCGACTTTCGAACGTTACGTTGCTATCCTTAGAATTATTACGATGGTAACGACGAATTTTATTAGATTGTTCGGAAAGTAATTTCGTTTTTCCGCAACAGGGGATTTAATTAATTTATCGAATTCGATCGTTTATGATCCTTTGAAACGCCATTTTCATAAAAAAAAAAAAACCAAATTACTTTCCGAACAACCTAATAAATACTTCGACAATAAAGCGGATCTTTTTGCACGCTTTAAACAAAATTAAAGAACGCGCTAGATTCTTTCGATCCACGATAAATCCAATTAAAATTAAACTATTCGTGCGTATGATTATATTCGAGGAATACTTAAACTTGATGGAAATTAATGTTCACGCAAAGTGTTAGCTAGTTAATATAAATTATTCCATAATGAAATAATTAAACGCGGAAGATGTTGCCGTATACTAAATTCATAGGTAAGATACCTCGGGTATCTAATAATATAATAATGAAAACTTACAAATTGTTTTAACATTTCATCGTGCCGTGAGACAGTGCGCAAGAATTACGTGTCGATCGGATCTCGGCACGTGTCGCGAAAGAAATTGGGAACACGGAATTGGCACTTGGAAAATTGCCGTTAGCGTAGACCAATGGATCAAACATTTAGAACATTTTAGATGGACCTAATTGTCCTATTTAGGCGATCAACGATCATAATCAACAGGATCGATTTTGCCTACTGCTGTTGTTTATCCAATAAGAATAGCAAGGCCGCATCTACCGATGTTGTTTATCCTCTGTTCGTATGTTTTGGAGCGCTAGGGCTACTCTTTCATTATGTACCTTTAATTAACAAATTTCCGATAAACCCATTAGGTTGGTCCGTATGACGTTTCGAATTTTTAAGTGTATATTAGTATTATATACATATATATACGACATTTCACGTGCACCAACCTAATAAAATACCGATAAAAATGTAATCGACGATTTTAATCGATCGTCAAATTTAATTTCGCGACTTACGCGATGGAAAGCTGCAGCGCGTTGATTCGTGTTACAACCAACGACATTTATTACGGTGCAATATCGCGACGAACCAAAAATTTCGACTCGAGTCGCGGTCCGGGGTGTCCGCTATCGTCGGCCACGATGCATTTAAATCGACTGTTTAAGTTGTCCGTCTTCTAATTTCGTAATTCATTTACATACTTGACGCACTGGTCGCGAAACTTTCAGCGAATATTCGACCAACGAGAAGAAGAATAACGACGATGGAGGAGGAAGGAGATAATAGAGTCGCGAGGAACAAAGGAGAATTGACGTGCGTGCGAAAAAAGGGGAGATAAAACGAAGTAGAAGTACGGAGCATAAATAATCCGGCCATAAATAAATTAGTCGATTTCACACATTATTTTAGAGATAGAAACTTGTATAGGACTTCCTTCTGTGTCGATTGTGAATTTTATCCTACTCAATTAATAAATGTAATTAAGGCTGTCGTGAGACTTTTATTTATCCTCTCTTCTCTCTCTCTCTCTCTCCTACATAAATCTTAATACACAGAAGATACAGACAAAGACAAAAAATCTAAGTAGAGGCGGCCGTCCAGGTCAGACACCGTCTCGATCATTACCCAAAATTATTTTTTCGTGATCGTTTCCACGCATAAGAGTATAGAAGAGGTGTAGAGATCCGTCGTCACTCGGGTCTATCGAGGTCCATAAACTTCGTATATTTCGCGACACCGTTCTGTCGAGGACGTTCTTGTGTGTCAATTATGAATCGTATCCTACGTAGTTAATAAATATAATTAAGACTATACGAGAGACTTTTCTTATCCTCTTTCTCTCTCTTTCTCTTCTACAGAAATCTTAATACACAATAAAATCGTTTTATTGGACGAACGCATGGCTACGTACGCGTTCTAAGTAGAGGCGGCCGTTCAGGTCAGACACCGTCTCGATTATTACCCTGAAATTATTTTTTCGCCATCGTTTCCACGCATAAGAGTGTGAAAGAGATCTTTCTATTATTAAAACATTCCCGTACTGGCATCGCTCGTGGCGAAACGAACGCTGCAACGGTTAAAAAGAGAGCGCCGAATTTTCGTCACGAACGCTCAAAAAAAAACTGTCCGTATGAAAGAAATAAATCGAAAGGATCGAACAGACGCAAACGAGAAATTAACCGCTGGAAACTCGATCGATCCGTCACGTCCTGAGAACTCGTCCGCTTTGCCCGTCCAATTGGGGAGTCCCTGCGAATTTCGCGTCTCTGTCGCGCGTTTCGCGCCAACCTTCCCCTCCCCCCAGCCCTCCTGTGCCGTCGAACGAACGATTAACGTTCGTCGATCGGAACGAAGCAGATCGAAACTGTCGCGACTCGATTGGAACGACGAAAAGAGGACCGTTGGACCCTTGGCGATTGTTGCGGTTGGTCAACGCGGAACGAAGGCGCCATCGCGCCAGGTGTATTTGCTATCGCGATCCTCTTCGTCCGCCTTGAGAGTCGTCGAAGACGAAATTGTTCGACGAATATCGAGCGCTCTACAAGGCTTAAGCCACTCGACGAACTTCGAGCACTCGATAAGGCTCGAGCACCGCCGAATATATTCTCTCATAACTCCGCGCGGAGTTCGGAAGATCGCAGAAGTTACTACTCGACCTTTTACGAATTTCGTCGCCCTTCCAACGACTCGATCGATCGCGTCGACATCGAGGCGCTTCGCGGCCCTATCTTTCACTCGTGCACGCGCGCCCAGCTCCACGATTATCCGCGTAATCGTACTCGACCGATTTAGTTATCGGTCTTTGTCGTTTCTTCGATGGAAAATTGGCAAGCGGCGCGATAGCGCTTGTCTTATTCCTTCTGCAGAAGTGCCAAAGAGCTTCGTTCTCCGTTCGTTTGCGATAAGTCTCGATTCTTTCGATGTACACCTACGAGATGTAATATTACTTCGATTTTATCTTAACGCTACGCCGTCCGCGCGTCTAATCGGGATTTCTTTGTTTCCGGGAGATCAAAAGGCGTCAAGCTTCACTAATCTCGTTGTTCTCGATCCTGCCCCTCTCTTTTCACGGAGAAATTTTGAGGATAAATAACATATTCGTTTATTTATATTTTCTGGAGTATTTAATATATAGCAAGTCAAAAAACGGAAGGATTCGTGGATCGCCTCAAAAGTCGCATCGTTTTTTCGATATGGTATCCGAAAATGGGCAGAAATATGGGAAAAAGTAGTGGCTAGCGACGGACGGTACTTTGATTCATAAACGTGTAATCACTTTTTAGCGATAAAGCCTGAAATTTTGGGGGAAAAACGGCGGAAGCAAAGTTGTACATCTAATATTTAAGTAAGATTCGTATTATATCAAGTGATATAATTTCTATGTTATAAATATATATTATAGGTAATATATTAAGTAATAAGTATATAATATTAAGTAAAATTTAAGTAAAAATCTTTGCAAAAAAAATTATCATACCAATGGTCGTTTATAAGAACAAAAAGCTGTACACCATCGAGCGATCTTTGGCTACGTAGCCTGAAGCGCTGGCACTTTTGGAAGAGAACGAAAGAAGCGCAAAATCGCCGCACGGCGTTCGAACGGTTAACGCATGCATTAGCCGCGTGATCGCGCCGCCTGTCGCCTCGAAAGATCGATAAGAGCTCGATCTACGGTGCGACGTTAATTCCTGAAAGGCCGGCGGAGTTAATTTATCACGTTCGAGACTTTAAAAGTTGCGAGGTCGAACGCCGCCTATCGTCGCGTCCGCTGGCGAACTTTCCTCGAGCAACGTCTTCCTAGAGTGGAAAAAGAAATTCGGTGAGCTTTCGAGATTAAGAACGATACTCGATCCTCGTTATGCGCTCTAACACGTTCGGTTGAGTTTCTCGCTGGCCCAAATTTTACTGTCGGCGCACCAGCACGGAAACGGAGAGGTAAGCGGCAATACCGACAATGTAACTCGAGTAGGTCCGTGCATTGTCGATTATCTACATTTACAGAGCCTTTTTTCATTTTTCAAAATGCAACTGAAAATCTTATTTAACTTGAACAAGAAAAGCGTCACCAGATGGCCCCCTTCGTACTGTGCGATTTTATTTCAGCAAATATTGGGTTGCCCGAAAAGTTCGTGCCGATTTTGAAGAAAATTTTTTTCTTTTTATTGAAGATTCACTTCTTTTGAAGAAAAAAATTAATTATATAATATATATAATAAAATATATAATAAAAAATATGATATAAATAATAAAGTAATAAATGAATTTTAAAAAAAACGAAAATCTGCACGAACTTTCCGGGCAACCCAATATTTCTGTGAAACTTATAGTATACTTTCGGAGATGTCCGAGGTACTAATAATTATTGAAATAAGAGAAAAAGAAGGAAGAAAGGCAGAAAGAAAAGGATAAAAACAAGGTAAGAAATAAGAGAAAAGAAAAGAGAAGCGTCTCGACGCACTCGCGATGACGTCGTTGTTCTCCATTACCCGTAGACGACGCGCGGCGCGCGTATTTTCCCCCGCGAGACAGCGCACGGGAAATTAAGCGAGTCGGTCTCAAGGGCGACGTTTCGGACTTCAAACTTCTGCCAGAAAAGTTTGCCCGACGTTGCGCTTACGATTTATCTCCTGGAAAGTGTCGAACTGCTCTCGAGCGCGCCGCGAGGAGAAATAAATTATCGCGGCTCGTGACTCGTGTACAAAGATCGCGGTAAAACGCGAGGTACTCCTAAGTTACCGCAAGCCGATCGTGATCTACGGCTCACCGTGGATTCTTCGCTTTAATCGCTCGTACACGAACGCTACACCGTCGATCCTTCGTTAACCGCTCGCATCTCGTATCCGACCGTATTATCGCACATCGGTGCCGATATCGCGCACGAGCGTAACCGCGAGGACGAAGTACGCTTCGCGCTCGTTTCCTTGCGGGCGGGGAAGAAGCTTTTTTATCCGAGAAAATTCAACCGCGTCGTATACGTCGCGATTTTTCCTCCAACTCGACGATCTCACCGACTCGACCTCGGGGACGATTTTTCGTCTCTCGGTTAACCGGTTAAGCGTGGAATTTATGATAATTAAAATCAAGCAACGACTTTTAGCATTCTTTTTATTATTTATTAATCATTTCTTCGGTAAAAATTATTCTTTAATTCGTACTTTTAGAATACATCTTTTACAATAAAATATTACCCAAAAATAAGCGATTATTCAACGTGTAAATTTATTCAGCAAGAATCATTCTTCGATTTATGGATTTAGAATGATTTTTTTGTAATAAATTATTATGAAATAATAAGAGACAATAGCTTAAAATTTTATTTAACGTGTAAGTTTATTTAGTACATATTATATTTTAATATATTTTTATTATTTATTATTTATTTAAAACAAGAATATTATACTTTTCACGTCGAGTATATACGTCGAACACACTTAACAGGTTAACTTCTCCTCGGATTAAATGCAAAGCTTTCCAGCGTTGAAAGTCGACGGCGTATATATACGCCTTTCGCGTTGGAAGGGTTAATCGAGAAGGATTAAGATCGAAACGAGGTATCGCAGCACGAACGGCAGCAACGCGATTTTTTCGTAGCGTCGATTTATAATTCGATCGTTTAAACGACGCGTCTCTCGTTGTTGAAATGAAGATCCAACTCGACGATCGGTTCGTTAATTGGACGATCGAGTGACGAGTAATGCGCGACGATTCATATTGTCGTCCATGGCTAAATTAAACGACGAAGTAGAGCGCCGAACAAAAGGAAGTTCGCCACGACGAACTTTCGTCGCGATTTTCGCGCGATTTTTCGCGCTCTTCCGGTTCGCCGAGCTACCGAAAAGTACAAACGACACCGACGTTTTCGTAGCCTCCTACTCCCGATGACTTTCGAATACCGAACTGCTCCCGAACTCCCACGAAAGAAGAAAGTTCGTGCGTACCGTGCAACTCGAGCCTCTCGCTCGAAAGAAGCTCCCTCTTTTGTGCCGTTAACGATAGAGGCGGTTGACTTCGAAATCAACGCCGTCGCGAGATTCGAATAGTTTATTCCTGTCCGAGGCTGACCGATTTTTTCGTAACGTCGATCTACGTATCGATCGTGTAAACGACGCGTGTCTCGCCGTTGAAATTAAAATCCAACTCGCGATCAGTTCGTTAACCAATTATTTCCAGTTTTTTTAGTTTATATTCTTTACGTTTTACATAAATATTATATAAAACAATATATAGATTATATATAATTACATATATAAATATATAATGTAATATGTAATATATATAAATATTATAATTTTATATAAATAATATTTATATAAAATATAAGTATCACGCGAATTACACTTCGAATCTGCTTCCGCACTTCAGATCCTATTCTCCAGATTTGGCCCTCAAAGTCTTCTATCTCTTCGCAGACCTAAAAAAAAATGCTCGCCGGAAAGAAATTTGGCTCGAATGAGGAGGCGATCGCCGAAAGAAACGCCTATTTTGAAGCCAAAGGTAAATCGTTCTTCAAGAAAGGCATCGAAATGTTAGAGAAGCGCTGGAATGATCGTATCGCTCTTGAAGGAGACTATGTTGACGAATAAAGTCGAATTTGGCCATAAAAGTTGTGTTTCTTCGTTAGACCGGGAACTTATCAGCCGATGTGTTAGAGAGCCGAACGAAAGTTCGCCACGACGTAACTGCGATCTTCTGTCACGTCGATTTACGATCGATCGATCGCAATGCGAATCTACCCGATTGAAAGATTTCGCGCGTTTCGACCAGCATCGAGATCGTACGGCCGTCGTTCGCCAATGGTCAGCCGTAGTTCGCACGCCCGTTATCTCAGTGCGTGAACGCAGCTTCAAATTAATTCGCGAAAATTTCAATTTGCGCCTACGCGATCGAACGACCGCCAATTTCGTAGGCGCGCGGATAATCGCCGCTAGAGGGGATTCCCATTCCGCGAGTTTACGATTCGACGAGTTCTCTTTTTCCACCTCGTTTTTTACGTCCGATGGAAGGATGAAAAGAGCCATACGGAATACGAGAGTCCGTCACCCACGGTGGACGAATTTTCGCGCGACGTAATTTCGTTGGCTTTACGAGAGATCGATCGGTAGGAACGAATTCGTAGAGACGATCGAACCACCTGCGTAAGAATGCGAACGTAAACCTCCACATTACGCTCCTTCGATTTCGCTATTTCGCTCGTACTCGCGATGGAGAACATACAGGGTGGGCCAACTTCGACTGGTCGATGTAAAATGCAACCTTTGTAATTTTAATATTTTTTAAAATTCATATCGTTACATGCATGCAGCCTTGATAAATTTTCATAAATTATTTATTGTCTGCAAAAAAACGTCGTTAACCAGTTAAGGGTGGAATTTAGTTTTAAAAACCCCCCACAATGCGCGGAATTAAAATCAAGCAATGACTTTTAGCATTTATTTTTATTATTTCTATTATTTTTCTATAATTCATTAAAAGCAAGAATTTTATATTTTTTACGACGAGTATACACGTCGAGCACGCTTAACTGGTTAAAAACAAGCCCCATAAAATTATGAATTATTAAAAAGAGTCAGCCCGAGTTGGCCCACTCCGCATTTCATTATTTCGAGCGCGATGATGTCACTGCGAATGGAGTCGTCGGTTAAAAAAAATAAGAGTAAAAAGGAGAGATAGTAAGCCGCTAGTCGGACAGCCTTCGCTCCTTCTCGATTCGTCTTCTTTGAAAAAAATTACAGGAGACCCGCGTGATTTTTTCTTCCCCGTTCACCAGCCATCGCGACTAATCCGCTGCGCTCCACCTTCTCAGCCGAGAAATTCAATGATCCTTCCATTTTTCGTTACTCCGTACTGTATTTATTTAACAATTTTCCAAGAAAGAACGCAGAAAGATGTAGAAGCACAAGGAGGAGGGGAGTAAGGGGAGTAAGGGGAGAGGGTCAAAAGAAAGATAAGGAAAGTACGGAGGAAATAAAAATAAAAATCGTCCTGTGGATTTATTTCTGCCAGGAAAGCGACGTCCCTTCCTTGACTTCGAACGGCCGCATAACTTCAATTGGCCTTCTTCTCGTCCTTATATTTTTTCGTGTATTCGCCGGTAGGATCGTACTTCGTCGATAATTTCTCCCATAATTTCGGCCGCTGAAACGTAAAATAAGAACTTAATATCGTCGACAAAGAAACGGGAGAAAATCGGGCAAAGGAAAAAAGTCTAGCGAAAGCAAGAGCGGGGATTTAGTTGGGAGGCCGGTGTTTCAATTCCCGCAATTTTCCGAACGATTGCCTCGCTTCGTACGATCAACCGTACAACCGTCCAATATCCAGCCAGGATAATTAATTGAAAAATTCAAAGTGATCGATTTATTCGAGCTAATGTCGTAATTATCCGATTAAACGTTATTCCCTTGCCGTGACATTTATAGAGCACCGTGAAACCCCCGTAGAGACAATGAAAGATCCTCGTCCTTTCAAGACGAGACGCTGCGCCTTGGAATGAATACGACAAGGTTACACGCTCGAACGAAGACACCTGCGCTCGAGAGACGTCAAACTTTATACTTTAACCGACGAACAAAGATGTAATTAAAAGTAAAGCAGCGGTAAAAAATAACTTTCTTGTTTACTTGGTTGCGCCGGTTAACGTTCTTCTTTTCTTTCCCTTCGTTTTCTTTTTTACGACCTGCCATATCGACTTTTCAATACAATTTTCCGACGTCATCGATTAAGAGACCCGACGTAAATTAATGCGACGAATCACTGATTTATGCGATAGAATTATAATACATCTTTCGAAGGAGGCAAGAGTTAGGCAATAAACTAATTCCTTTCAACGCGTAACCTTTAACGGCTATCAACGAGCTCGAACATTATCGATACGCGCGTCGATTCAGGTTTAAAGCGGAGCTCTGTGAAAGTCAAACTAGTTCCACCGGGGCGATTAAACTAGATCGACGTGTTTCCACGATTTTTCAAAGTCGTCGTAGCTCGACGCGTGCTCCAATGTAGACACGAAGAGATCGTAACGCGCCGAAGATCGAATCCTAACTCCTCGCGATTCTCTCGAGAAATCGGAGGGTCACTCTTCGTCCAATGTCCTCCAATCGACGCCAATTGTCTTCGATCGCTCGTAGGGCTTCGTCTTAAAATCTCGTCATCGCGACCGATCGATCGATCGATCGTCTTCGATCCGATCCGCAGCCTAACTCGTGATCTACGAACATTTTTGACGATGAGAATTCGGGTGGCACTTCGTGTTGAATTGTCCTTTCAAGTTGTTCGGAAAGAAATTTCGTTTTTTACCAACAGTTTTTCATAAAAACATTTAAAAAAAACTACGTTTTTTAATTTAACAAAATGAAATCACTGTCCGAACAACCCTTTGATTCAGAAGATGAAAAAGCACCAAAATCGACGATCGATCGACTTTCTTATCATCAAATATCGTCGAAATCAGTACAGACCAGACTCGGTCGATACACGGAAAGGAGAGCAATTAGAGGAAGAATTGAGCTTTCGCTTAACAAGCGAATGCTCTACCAACTGGAAAGAACAATCATCCAGCTGAGTCATCCAACAGCATCTTTTGCTTCTCCATTACAGTTGGCCAACAGTCTTATTACATTTACACCTAGACACGAGCTTTAAGTTAGCAACCCGCAATGAATTGTCTCTTCTAGCCAAACTTTGATCTGAAAAATGAACAAAAAACCAAAATCGTCGATCGATCGAGTTTCTTATCATCAAATATCGTCGAAATCAGGACAAACCAGACTCGGTCGATGCACGGAAAGAAATCTGGTGTTGGATACACGTAATACGCGACCCAAAAGGAGGACAATTAGAGAAGGAATTAGGCGACAAGCTTGACAAGCGAATGCTCTATCAACCGGAGAGAACAATCATCCAACTACGTCTTTTGCTCCTCCGTTACAGTTGGCCAATCTTCGCGTTACATTTACACCTAGGCTTTCGTACCTCGTTGATCAGGAACCGGATGACCTTATCGCTGCCGTTCTTCTGCTTCTCGCTGCACTTGTTACATCCTGTCTCCAGAGCATCCGGTAGGGTTTCTGCAACAAAGACGATTCATTCCGTCAGAAATGGACGTTTCCGATGATCGTTCGAACTTTACAGCTCGGCCTCGTTATGTCTCCACGGAGACCGAAGGAAGAGGCGAAGCAAGAGGACAACTTCTTAGAAGATTCTATCGTCGCTGATGGAGTTGGGAGACACAGAAAAGGGGGAAATGACCGAGATAAAGCACGAGGCAAATTTCAACCGAGTCGTATTCAAAGATCGTAGAAAGACGGTTAGGAAAGAGACTCGGTGTCGTCAAGATCGACGAATCGTATTCCTAAAGTTCGTGAAATTTTCGTTTGAAATAGCCTGAATTTCATCCAAACTGCGCATTATGCGTTTCCACGACGATTGGGACCGTTTAAACCTTTCGCCTCGAAACCGGGGCAAAATCCTGGAATAAAAAACAAAACGTAACGTTCTGTACCGAGTTCCAGGTTTGCATACGCTTCGCTAATTTTACTTAAACATATTTAGAAGTTCCAAAGATAGACGATGCGTATTTTAATCATCTTTTAGCATGCAGTGGACTTCGACACCATTTTTTTTTCTTTCTTTTTCCTTTTCAATTAGCCTAGAAGACCTCTTACAAGAAAAACGCGCGTCGTGTATCGAAGAACAACTTCCAATACACGATAGTAAACACATAAAACAAGTCAATATAATTATGTTATTTACCGAGAGCGAAATAAACGTCTGAAAGACATTTCTAAAATGTTTGTACTGCTTTGTCGTAAGCGCCAGTGGACGGCGGTAGTACCGAAAGGGTTAACACTCGGTACGTTTTGTCATAAAACGTCAATATTTGTTATGACGAGAGAGCGCGTGTGCGCCTATCCCCGCTACGATTCGGACAACAAGAGGTCATCGGAGCATTCGTTCGTTAACTCGACGGTTCGTTAGCGACGTCCGCGTAAAATACGGCGAAAATTCGTAGATGAGACTGTCGAGCGAAGGCAAAGTCTCGCGCTAAAGCGGCTTTTGCCTATTTGCCAGCGGCGATCGCGTCAGCGAGGATCCAAGTTATCCGATGCCGCGTATCGATATTGACAGGGTCCAATTGTTTTCCGTCGTGCGCTCGTCCAGACTCGATTGGATTAAACGTAGTTTCAGAGTTGGATCGAAAGAGCTCGAGCGATATCGATAAGGCGCGAGAACGAGACCGGATCGGATCCAAGTCCGCGTGGCAGTCCTAACACATCGGCTGATAAGTTTCCGGTCTGACAGACAGATGGCGCCACAAATACAAAATTAATATATTTTTT
>JAITYT010000844.1:902455-914515 GCA_025433975.1 Liostenogaster flavolineata | reverse complement strand
AAAAAAAAAGCAAATATAATTCAAATACGTTCTCTTTCGTACAAAACGTCGTATTAAAGATCTCTGATGAATAAACGTAAGTTGAAATAAAAGTAAGATTGCAACGCACTCGTAGACAATTGATCGTAGTCGAATCGCTCGCTGAATTAAGCGCAGAGACGAGAAATAAGAAGATTTTCTATGAGAACAGCTTAGGAAAATCTACGCGAACTTACGGCGAACTTGCGCGAACCTACGGCGAACCGCGAAAGGCGAAGGGAGACGAGAGCATCGGCTCTCTTGGATAACGCGATTCCAAAATTCGAAGATGTTATCGGGGCAAAGGCGCTCGTGAACGGGAGATACCGAAAAATGGGCGACGTCGTCTCCCTTCGATACCTCGACCGAATCTCGTTTCCATGCGAAATCGTGCGATCTCCCGGCCGTGCGCGCTTTCCACGCGACTCGTGGTAAGGATCCTATTGTGAAGGAAGACGTCCAAATTGGCTCGTCCAGGTTCAAAAGTGAAACCTATGCCGAGTGATGGATCGCGATACGGGACGAAATAGTCGTCGATCCACTAATAAAAGGATAGGCGTTTAAATTATTACCGGGTTTATCGCGTAACTTCGAGCAACGGACCTAAATACGTCTTGAAAAGCCTTTTCTCGCGATCCAAGAGACGATCGGTCGATATGGAATCGACCTGTAGATAAGTGACGCCGTTTTTTCAACCGCGATAGGTCGAAAGTCGGAAGGAAAAGAGACAAACTATCTATATAAAGTTCTGCGAATATTTATTTAAAATTTTTCTATTTTAAAAATCGCGTTAGTTGCGGATAATAATGGAGCAATAATCGATGATATAGAAGAGAGACGATAGGTCAATATCGTATCACCCTGTAAATAATTAACGCCGATTTTGCAATCGCGATAGGTCGAAAGTCGGAAGGAAAAGGGACAAAGTACCTACATCAAGTTCTGTGACCATTTATTTAAAAATTTTATCCATCATTTTTCTCTATCTGCCTATTATTTATTTTATTTTTTTAAAGATCGCGATAGTTATAGACGATAGTAGAGGAATAATCGAAGATCGAATTTTTATGACACGAATCGAAATAAAGTGTAATATAGGGGAAAGACGAGCGAAAGACAGCTTCGACATCGTGCACTCCTAAGAACTTCCTTAACGAGCCGCCACGATTTTTACGAACGATTTATTTACCATCGGAGCTGAGTATTCCTACGCGTCATTTTATGCCAAAAATACAGAGAGATGTAGAACGAAAAACGTTACGGATTACGACGAGTGAAAAATCACGCACTTAAAAGAAAATACACCGAACCTCGATAACTTAATTACGCGTCACTGCTTATCGTTCGGGAAGAGGAAAAAAAATTCCAGAGGCTTGCCAGTCGACGCTTATTTTCCACTATCGAATCGTCTCGGTTTGCCGTGGTAACGATATCTCTCGCGTGACAGACGCTGCTCGCAAGCTCGACACCAATTAAAACGTACACCGAGTTCGTTAATTTCGCGCGATGCGCTTTATGGATTATCTTGGCGGTATCGCGACGCGACATTTTTATTACTAAAGAGTAACGTCCACTGAAATGCCGAGAAACGTCGAAAAAGGAGCGAGTGCACGGTACGAACGCATCCTTGAGCGGCTTTATTTTATTTACGACGTTCACCGAGCGAGTGAACGGGCCGAACCTAGCCTAACTGTTCTAAAAAGAGGAAACTCTCGAATTTATTTAGAAAAAAATTGTTTAAAATTATTTTAAAAAATTTAACCCTTTCGCAACGATCTACATTCCGCTCCAAAAATCGTACAAGAAAAGCTGTCGAAGCAAAAATATTAGTATAATACAGAAAATATTATTTACATTAATATTGATATATTTAATATCATATAATATAACATTTATAATATAATATTAATATAAATAACAATAAAAATATTAATTATAACTTTTGACTGGAACCACCAATTTTAATAACTTTTTTAAAATATGCTCTGAATCATAACCTTTCAAACGCCGCTTGGTACAATACGATGCGATGCATAAAAACGTGCAATACTTTTTCCCCAAACTACTATAAAAATTATTCAAAAGAATTGAACGTAATAACGAAGGTGTCCAAAGGAACGTGAAAGAAGAAACGAGTGGTCTGAAGGGTATAAAAAACCAAAAGAACTCTGGAGCGTCTCGACGATCGCGATTGCGATCGAAGAATCGCTAGCAAGACGAAGAAAGAGCGTTTTCTCGCTGGTCAGCGTCGTCCGTTCGGAGGAAGGCGTCGACTTCTTTCCGCGACCGTAAGGAGCCGCGTGTCGCTTGGTCCAGGTCAGGGAGAACACCTTCCATAGAAGATCCTTCTGGCGCTTGCGCCACTGATCGTGCGCGCGCCATGAGCTGTCGTTCGAGGTAGAACTTCCAGCGTATAAATTATAATCTCTATCGTACGACCTGGCCGACCTTGAGACCGTGAAAACTCTTGTTACCTTGTCGGTGGCCCTGACCGACCACCAACTCGTGTTCATACACTCTGCGACGGCCCCAGGAACGGAGTGCTCCCCAGGACTCCGAATCGCCCAGCAACTGAAATGCTCCAACTTGCCTCGTAATTCTCGAACTAATTCCCCACGTTCTTTTCATCCGGCGTATGGATTTTATCGCGCATGGTAAAGGGTGGGTGATTTATCGACGATAACCTCTCCTTTTGAGCATTTCGCTTTTTCAAACCACTTCTTTTTTCTTGTTTTTTCTAAGGAATTTGCTCGATGGGCTGTCAAAATGATTGCTTCGACGTCGAAATTACGAACTTAACCCTTTCAATGCCGAATGATATTTGCCCATAATTATGAAAGTAGTCTAAGTCGTATATTTCTTGTTTCGAGATATTTAACGGATTAAATTTCCATCGTCGGCTGATTTATAGTAACTGATAAGCTCAATTTGTTTAAATTTTTGACTTAGGCTACTTTCATAATTAACACTGAATTAATTCCATATAATGTTGAAACAACAACCGCTATCTAATGGTTCATTTTTGGTAATATCGTAAAAATTACATTGAATTAATTTAGTTTAAAACAACGTGGTGCGAAATAACTGATAAACTCATTTTGGTTTTTGGCCTAACAACGTCTGTCAAAAATTTACCGATCGAATGGCTGAAAAAAAGAAAAATTGAATTTCCAATAATTACGAGCAACGATAGACGCGCTCGAGCGACTCTACGAGATCTTGCTGAACAACGAACAATAATACTTCATCCGCTGATACGAACGTTTGGCTGATGGGACAACGAAGGAGTAAAAATTGAAGCGAGAACGAAGAGACGGATGAGTAAGGAGACGGAGAGAGAAGAGAATACGATGTAAAGCACGCGATACCTCGAGGATCGAAGCGCTACTCGACAGTTTGTCAAGTCGCGGGGCGACGCGACGCTCGTCGTACCGGTAATAATGCGAGGACGAGTAACGGGCACTGATCGAGATCGATACGATCATCCTCGCAACGATAACGAAACGTACGTGACGTAAATACGGCCGAATTTTCGTACCGTAGGGAAATAAAATGGACGCGATAACGTATTTCTCGCTGTCGCTCTAAATGTTGTCGTCCTTGTCGTTATCGTCGTCGTTGTCGTTGTCGTTATCGTCGTCGTGCGGGTGATCGCTTCGTTATAAAAAAGACCCTTTACCGTTTCGCGAAATAACACGTCGTCGGCACAATTTGATATTCGTACCACTTGGAAAAATATTCAACGTCGTAGGCGAATTGCCACGCGAAACGACGTTTATCTTTATTCGCGTTTACTTCGTTCACCGGACGGATCGATGGCGTCGAGTTTACGAAATCGTGCGAACGACAGCACCATACGAAACGCTGAAATATTAAGAGTTTCGCGAATCCCGCTTCGAAAGAAAAGAAACGCGTGAGACTGCGTTTCAGATTTGAAGCGAAACGAGACGATTGACCCTTCGAGTGCCATGCAGAATTGCCTAATTTCGTGCGAAAATTGCCAGGCTATTTTGACAGAGAAATACGTCTGTAAAATCATTGATATTCCTAATAATTCGCTGAAAATTTTACTGGGTATCGAAAACATTCTCTTCTTTATTAAACAGCCTCTGTTTAAGAATTCTAGAAATTAAGAAATAAGAAATTTGACGATTACTGCAAAGGTAAATGAAATTAAAACGGCTATTTAAAATGAAGGTAAAAATTATCGCAGAATAAAAATGACAGTGTATAATTAAGCTTATAAATTAGAAAATATATTCGATATGCGAAAACATTGCATTAAATAAGATGTAACCCGAGGTATATAAAAATGGAATAAAGTATAAAATCAAGAATCATTTAATTTTTATTTGCATTTATAGCTTTCGAAAAAAAAGTCAGAAAAAGAGTTAAGAACGACGTGGTTCGAACCAACATCGTCGATAAATATAAAGGGATCTAAAAAGTATATCGATCAATTTGCAACGTGATAATCGAACGTTCGTGCCGAGCCTTTTTTGCTCGACTTGTCGTTCAGGCCAAATGGTACACGTACAACGTACCTGTACGCATCGATGTGGTCCGCGTGACTTAAAGGTCAAGTTTAACGTGTACTATTTATGGTACAGGTGGCACGAAACTTGTTAAAATTTAGACATTTTTCAAAGACGGCTGTGCCTTTATTCAATTACGAATTCCGGCTTCTTATCGTCATCGAATCGAACAGCTTTTGAATTTAGCGAGTGGCTTCGCTAACGAATATAACGCCGTTTCGGTGGAGTGTTCCTTGACCGCGATAAAGCGATAAAAATGTCACTCGATCGATAGAAAAAGCGTCGATCCCATCGCCGGCCTTCCGCTCGTATAAATCGAAGGTACGTTCGAACGAAGGGTCGTGTCATCTCGATGGACGATGTTGAATAATTCAAGATTAAAATTCGCGCGGCGTATGTAAATAATTAACGTCGAAGCGATCGAAAATCCCAGATCGAAAACACAGTTCGACGAGCAATGTTTAAATCGGTGGAAATGAGTTGGACGTACTAACGCGAACGATACGAGTCTAAATGCAATCACGATAATGACAATTGGAATTAATTCGTCGAATTAACCGTCGGAAATAACCGTAATGTCCCTTTGTGTGTGCTCCTCACGTATTCGGCTGAATTACCACTTTACTTTTACGATTTCTGGCATCTTCGAAATTCAATGACGATTTTAGACGAATTTCAAACTACCTTAAATACTTCAAACTCTTGTACCATCGAAAATAGCCGTAATATTTATTCGTAAATGCGTAACTCGAATTTTACAAAATTACCTCGGTATTTTTACGATTCCTGTCATCTTCGAAATTCAACGACGATTTCGAAGCTCCTACCAACCACAGGTGGTCCAAAGACGAATTCAAAAGTACGTTAAATACTTCAGGCACTTGTACCATCGAAAATAGCCGTAATATTCATTCGTGAATGCGTAACTCGTATTTGACTAAATTACTTCGGTATTTTTACGATTCCTGGCTTCTTCGAAATTCAACGACGATTTAGAAGCTCCTACTGAACTACAGGTGGTCCAGAGACGAATTCGAAACTACGTTAAATACTTCAGGCACTCGTACGACTGAAACGTTTTCCGTTATTCTGCGAGCAAATACAACGACGTCGTTATTCGATACGAGGCACGAAGCGTTACCAGCACAGGAATCTGGCACCGGTTTTATCCTACGGTGGGCAAAAAAGAGCCAAGAGAGAGAGAGAAAGCGAGTGAAGTAAAAAAAGCATCGCGTCTTACGTCCTGGCTTTGCACGCGTTGTCGTTGCGCAATCAACCGTCATTACGATCGACAACTCTTCCTAATGCCTTTCACTCTCACGGAATAAATTTCATATCTCTAAGTTCCCCTTTTCCTCCTCCTCCTCGTTAGCTTCTTCGTCCCCACGATTCGCTTTTCTACGAGCGCGTGTTCACCTTTTCGCGTGATATTAACGAGAACCGTTCTAAGACCGATGCGATTACGCGAATAAGATGATTTCCACCCATATATTAGAGAATGATCACTAAAAATGACTGGTTTGTCATTTCATATACGCGTTATTGATTTTCAAGATATTTTATTCTTCGGATAATTCGCCTGTTGTCCGTGCAAAAAAGTTAAAATTTGATAAAATAAGAACCTGCGCGTTATACATTAAAAAGCGACACGAGTTAAATCAAATTTAATGATAAAACTATGGTGGAATTTCAACTCGTCATTTATTAAACATTAGATTACTCAAATCCAAGAAATCTTTCGTCTGACTCAACATTGAAAAAATCTATTTCATTTAATATAATATTTCTTTGGGCACTTCTTCCGATTCGATTTCAGATGATGTTACCTCTGCCACTAGTTCTCGCCATACGCGTTATCTATTATAAAGAAGAATACCGAAAAAGTTAGAAGTGCGCGTTACAAAACAGATGCGTGATATCTATCGAAAAATACGGTAATTTTAGCAAACTTCTGGAGCGTTCGACCGCCTTTTTCTCGGTACGACGATGACGAATAAAACAAGACTCGAACCAAGGGTAACGAGGACGCCCTTAGACTCGCGAGAACTCGAACAGCGATTGTCTGACGCGCGTTCAACCTCAAAAAATGTCGTTCCGATTGGAATGTCGAGCGTTCGCACGTACGATCGCGGCTAACCCACTTTCCGTGGGCGAGTCGCGACGGCGAGACGCGAATCGAGAAATCGAGATTCGACCGAACGTAAGCGAGAATTTCGACCAGATAACGAGCCAGGCTCGAGACTATGACGCCTTCGTTGGGTGACGTACGATTCGATTTGATGAATAAAGCGCGGGAATATCGAAGGAACATTTTTTTCGAAGGCGTTTCGAAATTCTCCAGCCTTCAACGTTGAAAGGGTATAAATGAATGGATGGTGGGATGAACAGAATTTACGGAAGGATTCGACAAGTTTCCGCGACATTTCCATCGTCGAAACGACATAATTGAGTCGACAGAACATGGAAAAAACTACATCAAAAAAGAAAATTTATGAAGTATTCGCGACATTTCCATGCTCAAATCAACTCGAGTCGATAGAACGTGAAAAAAACTACATTGAAGAAAGAAAATTCAACAAATGTTCGTGACATTTACTTGGTCAAACCAACTCGAGCAGACAGAACATGGAAAGAACTACGTTGAAGAAAAAATCGGCCAATATCCGCGATATTTTCATGGTCATACTAACTCTAGTCGACAGAACATGGAAAGAGCTACGTCGAAAAAGAAATTTTGACAAATATTCGTGACATTTCCATGATCAAATTAACTCTAGTCGACAGAACGTGGAAAGAGCCTCATGAAAAAAAAAATTGACAAATATTCATGACATTTCCGTGATCGAACTATATCTAGTCGACAGAACATGGAAAGAGCTACATGGAAAAAGAAATTTGACAAATATTCGTGACATTTTCATGATCAAACTAACTCTAGTCGACAGAGCATGCAAGGAGTTACATCGGGGAAAAAAATTTCGACAAATATTCGTGACATTTCCTACGTCAAAACAACTCAAGTCGACAGAACATGAAAAGTGCTACATCGAAAGAGAAATTTCGACAAATATTCGTGACATTTTCATGATCAAACTAACTGGAGTCGACAAAGCATGGAACGAGCTACATCGAAAAAAGAAATTTCGCTAAATAGTCACGACATTTCCATGATTAGCACTAAACGTACCGGCTTTTTCGTATAATCAAACGATCCCTTACGAAAGAGACGTTGAGTTTTAGAAGAAAATTGTTCATTTATCGAAGGAAATAATGTACGACATATACTAATAAAACAGTCAAACGTGTGTTTCAATTTTTATAAGCGACATAAACGATTAAAGTAAATTTTAAAAAGAGTCATTTGACACCGCCTGGTACGTTTAGTGTTAAACCAAGTTAAACTAATCGACAGAACATGGAAGGAACATCGTCGAGAAAAGAAAATTCGACAAATATTCACATTTCCATGATGACACCAACTCGACTGGACAGGACATGCGGATAACTGCGTCGAAAAAAGAACTACGTACTCCATCTTCGATGAAGCAGCTTCTCGAGCTCTCGACAACACTTCGAAGGCTAAAACGATTGCGTGCATACGATCGATTTCGACGATTCGTCACAATTGGAAATACGTTTAACGTGAAAACATCGCGTCGTTCATAAAACCGTATAAAAGAATTCTTAACATTCGCAATTTCTTCGCACAAATTCTTCGCACTTCCGTCGCACGCTTCGCCGATCGATCGAGCGACGTACGATCGAAATTCCGCGCGATATTTCGTCTCGACCTTTTTTCTTCCAAGACGGAACACGAACGTCGCGAAATTAAAGCTCCTTTCCCCGACGACGGTCGTCCTTTTCCCACGTGCTACGACGTCCACTCGAATTCCTGGTGGTCGCGACGCCATCCGAAAACGAAAGGTTCGATCGTCGACGTCGAGACGGGCAGGAAGCGCCGTGGCCGATTGCGCGTCCAGCAAGAGTTAAAGACTCTCGTCCGGCGAGTCACGGATTCTCCTCTGGGAAATTTCGTGCCTGCGGCATCGTCCGCCGACTATAAAGTCGCGACCGGCTTGCTCCTGGTACCACGGCGATGAGATTCGTCCTCCTTCCGGTGGTCCATCCTCTCGCGCCGCGCGAAAATCGTCCAACTCGAGAGATTCGAGGCGGCAGGAGATTCTCGCTTCTCTCGGCGCCAACGCGTAAAATCGTCCGACGAGACGGTGGAGGGGGGAGGAAAAGCAAGTAAATCGAAGTCGATGGAACGAGAGACTGCCGTCGTGGAAAATTCGTGCGTCTGCGAAAAGCGGAACTCACGAGGGAGAACGAGAGAGAGAGAGAGAGAAACGTGGAAAGCAAAGGAAGAAAACGAAAAACCGCGAACGTCGATCAAAATTCAAAGCAGTCGAGTTTCTTCCGATGGAGATTCTGGATGGAAAGAAGCGGTGAGAAAAGGGAGCGGAAGGAAGGGAGAACGACGACTAACGCAAGCAGAACTTACCTTCATGTTGGCTGGGTGTCACGCGTGAGAGTCGAGTTGGGCAACTGATGCTGCGCGTGACTGCGATCAGCTGCTTTATACCCGGCCGATTTCCCACACTTCCCGAATCGGCAGACGCGTCGTCTTTCTCGTGGCTCCTCCTCGTCGTCGTGCGTCACCGTCTCCATTCTCGTTCCTCCATCGACCACTCGGAATGACGACCGAGAGACGACGACACCCTCGTCGATTTTTAGCGATTTCCTCGCTCACGGACGACCGATTGCCGCTTTGAGCTTCTTCGTCGATTCGGAGAGGCAACGCGTCGCTCGATAAGTCTGCCGTTTGACTACGAAAAATAAACTTTGTTTTTTAGAAATTCGACTGTATTTATTCCCTTTTTAATTACGCAACTTTTTGATTGATACGCGATTGATTTTGATTAATATCGATGTATTATTGCTTTATAATAAGCTAATTACACTTAAAATAAATCTTACGTTCCACGTAATTTATTTTTACGTAATATAAAATTACAGGTTAAAAGATAGCTGTAAACATTTCGTGACGATTTTACCCATGGTTTTGAAAATTACGAAACAAGGATCGCTAAAACCACTGTAACCTGTAAGCTAATCGTAAAGGTAATCAGAATGTCGTGAAATTTTGACGCGTATCGTTCGAAGGAGGGTACTGTCCAGAAATCATATGGGTCTGTCAGCAATGTTGCCGTATATGCGTCAGACCGGAGACTTATCGAGCGATGCGTTATCGACGAACGATGTTCACCGGATCGGTGGACGTTTCGACGAGAATAAATCGCTCTGGCAGGAGTCCCTCGCGGAAAGGCGACGGATTTAATCGTTTCGCGTAGTCGCGAGGGAGATGAACCTCGCGGATCGGTAGATTTTTGCGTCTAAACGCGATGAAAATCCGATGAGTCGCTCCGATCTTCGTAACTTTCTAATAAACGAGCAACTTTTATTGTTTACTCGTTGTTATAAAACACGTCGTATCGATATATAAGCTTCCCGTTTTTTTAGATCATAATAAATTTGCGAGGAAGACGATCGGTGCATTGTCGACGTCTTCTTCTATCGGGGAAAAAATAACGACGTCAATCACGCCGACGCGACACATACGTATACGCGTATGCGTAGAATAAGATCGCGTGATTCTAAATAATTTCGTGCAAAGAATTATTCGCGAATTCGACGATCTTTCGTTGGGTTGGCAATCGAGTGATTGCGGATTGCTATATAAGCATCTATCTGCTAAATCCGCAATCGCTTGCTTTATATTTACCCAATATTTATAAGATGAATTACGCGAAATCGTCGACCACGACAAAGTAGTTTTACATCTGTGCAAAGACGAACGAGAGAAGTACCATATCATGGTCGAAATGATAAAATTCTAAGCGTTCGGATAAATTGCTTTATTAGGTCTGCCGGAAAGTTACGTTAAAAGCATCGTTTCAAATTTCAAATTAACTCTCTATTATTAACTCTTTTTCATGCGCTCGATAAATACGCGAAAAAGTGGTTAGCAACGATGAAAATTGTATCGTCCAGTAAATATTAATAAATGTATCGAAAATCTAGTAGTTTCTTTTAATTTAAAACGAACAAAACTTTCCGATAGACCTGATACAATATATATACTTCTTTCGATAGACTTTTTGTCGAGTGTTACCTAAACATTTCAATTATTTTTACTACTATGATATTTAATACGTTTCCTTCGTAGTCGCGCGAAAAAATTAGCTCGAACAAGGCGGGCAAACGGCTTGCGTACTTATTATGAATCTAAGCTTTGTTTTTACGCTCTCTCTCTCTCTCTCGTCGAAGGAAACCTCGCAATCTGCAAGAATGGGTAAATTATTCTTCGTTCGCAGAGATTTCTTTCGTCTGTACGAGTTCGTAACAATCGTTCGTTCGATAGCACGTTTCGATAAGAGTAATAGCAGTAAAGTCTCGCTGAAACGTCAAACGAGCGATTTTTTTGCGTAGAATAATAGCGCACGGTTAACGAGAAATAGCGGATTTACGAAAAACAAATAATTTCTCGGTACGCGCTATAGAAAGAAATTAATTCGACGATCGGCTTGGCGTCGATTGTATTAGGTTGTCCGGAAAATAATTTCGTTTTTCCCCACAGTTTTCCATGAACAACATAAAAAAAAGAAAACATTTAAAAACAACTTTTTTTTTTATTTAAAAAAACCGAAATAATATAACGAATATAATATCAGGTCTACCAAAAAATTCCGTCACATGACGTCATCGCAAAAACTTGACTTCTTCGACCATTGCATTTCTGTGTACGTGCTCGATGCATACGAGAAGAGATAAATATTATATTAATATATTATTACATACATAAAATACATAAAAATTATATTATTCGATAAATATGAATTAATCTATCGAAAACGTATTGGCTTCTTTTCATTCAAAAACGACAGAACTTTCCGGTAGATCATATAACGCGATGCAGATGCAGACCGCAAAAAAAGAAACGACCGATGTCCACGAGCGAGGCGCGGTCCGCAAATATTCGAACGTATCGCGCGATAATATCGATGAGATGGAGAAAAAAAAGGGGAGGGAAGAGAAAAGTAAAACGGACGAAGGAAGCGAAAAGGAATCGACGAAACGTAAGGAAGGAAGAAAAAGGAACACGTAGAAGAATGAAAGTCGGACAAGCGGGTCGCGTGACAGCCTTCCACTCTTTGGCGCCGTCGCTTGTTAGTAAAAATCATTTGAATGGAAAGAGGAGGCAGACGAGGCGGCGAGGGAATAGGAAAATAATAATTTGGCCTTCATTAAATTAACAGGAACTCGTTGCCCCGCTGTCGCGCCCGCGCCTCCCTTAACGCGATGTTTGTTTCCATCCGGGCTCGAAAATGGGTCAGATTGCCTCCTCCATCGTACCGACGAATCGTGCGTTCTAACAGAATCGAGATGTCAAGGAAAACTATTGAACGTACGAAAAGGGAAAAAAAGGAAGGAAAACCGATACGAG
>JAITYT010000844.1:823211-850130 GCA_025433975.1 Liostenogaster flavolineata | reverse complement strand
TTTTGAAGGGAATATGGAGCATCGATTGATTATAAAATTTTTGTTTCTGTGACAATCGCATGACGACGTGGTTAAAATGGGGAAAAAAGAAAGAAAGAAAAAAGCAAGTTTTGACTTACCCGTAAAGCATCGCGGCGCCGGCTATGCCACCACCACACTGAGCCGCAATGTAGAGTGCGGCGCGCAACGGAGAGATGCGTCGACAAAGGCAGAAGGACATCGATACGGCCGGATTTACGTGAGCTCCTGCGTTTAAAAAGCGCGTTGTCGTTGATCATGATCGTCGCAATTCTTTGCCTAATTTTAACGTCGAAACGCGCGAGAATCGCGTTATGTATTTCGATTATTTGTGGCGACCAAATTCGATCGACTAGCCAACGAGTTTATACGGGATCCGAATTCGAGCTGGAATCGTCCGTGATTTAATCCGACTACGTCAGTCGCTGATTGGTGTAAAATTTAAAGAAAAGAAAAAATTTGCGACTCTGGTTTCGATAATTTAAAGTGACAAAATTCTCACGTCCACGTCGAGAAAAAAATGGACGAATTTATTTCGATTATTTGTGGCGATTATTCGACCGACTAGCCAACGAGTTTATGCAAGATCCGAATTCGAGCTGAAATTGTCCGTAATTTAATCGTAATGCGACAGTCGCTAATTGGTATAAGATAAAAAAAAATTGCTCTAGTTACCTCTTTTCGCATTCACGTCGAGAAACGAAAAAGTAAATTTATTTGGATTAATTACTGCGACATAATTTCATCGACTAGCCAACGAGTTCATACGGAATCCAAATTCGAGCAAGAATCGTCCGTGATTTAATCCGATTACGACAGTCGCTAATTGGCGTAAGATTAAAAAAGAAAAGACAAAAAATAGCGACTCTGCCTCCGATAATTTAAAAACCGGCAAAAATTTCTCTCGCTGGCGCGTTCGAAACACGCGCCTCTTCTCGCCTCTCTCCGACCGATCGATCGATCAATCGATCGATCACCGCGGAGAGCGCGTTTACCACCGAAAAAGGTTCCACGATTCTAAAGAAACTCGGTCGCGTGCTCTCGAAGTACCACATACCGAGTCGACTAAGAGGTAACTTCGCAGGATCACGCGTAAAATTCCACGAACACGAAGTTCTAGGTTGCTCGAAAAGCAACTTCGTTTTTTCCCAATAGTTTTTCGTAAAACAACATAAAAAAAAAACAAAAGATCATTAAAGAGCAACGTTTTTTCATTAAAAAAACGAAAATACTTTCCGAACGACCCAATACTTTCGACGCGACCCAACAGAGAAAGGAACAACTTCGCGCGACCTTCGCCGATCGACCTTCGCAGTGATCGAGTCGATTCTCGCGAAATTCGCAACGGCGTACTCACCGCTGACGTGACCGAAGATGAGGGAAATCGCCCCCACGGCGAAACCGGAAGCCACGGCGGTGGCCAAGACGGAGAGGCCGCTTCCGGAGACCGCTGACGCCGCAGCTGCGCCCGACACGACCAGTCCGAACAGAAAAGTGGCGAAGCACTCGACCGCGACGGCCCTCCAGAGTTCCAAGCTTCTCGCCTCGGTGGACATGGGTATCCTCCTTTCGGACGATGCGGCTGCGGCCGCAGCGGCGGCAGCCGCAGCCGCGGCGGCCTCCGCGGCGTTCCTCTCCTTCATACTCGAAAGCCTCGTCAACAAATTGACGATGTGGACGTCCATGTCGCGCGGCAACGATTCGGTGGTCATCGTCTTTTTTTCTCGAAAAAAAAAAAGAAATTCTCTCTCGACTGTCCGAGCAAATTTTCGCGTCCTTCCTCCGTTCACGTCTGGACTCCGCGCGTCATCCGACGCGTCTCGAAGTTTCCCGCGTCGAGGGATCGAATCGGCATCGATCGACACCCGATGGATCTCAGAACGACTCGTTTACGACGGTGGTCGCGCGATGCGAACGCAATGCCGACGCGCTTTCGAGTGACAAGACTCGCCCGCGCTCCGAGCGCGCTCGGACTCCCCCACCACTCGGCCACCCCCACTCCTCGGCCTCCGGCGATGCATCTGCTCTCCTGGATCTCCTCTTCGCCCCGGCGATCTCCCGGATCTCTCCTTGGATCTCTCTCGATCTCCGTCGATCGCGTGGGATCTTCCGATCTCCTCTCGCTTCCGTCCTCTTCAAAAATTCTTCTTCCTCTCCGAGTGGCGCGTGCATCCCCGAATCCTCCTGTAAGCGTTCCTTTTTCCTATTACAAAAGGACCGAACGAGGGCAAATTTCGTAGGAGTCGTCGAAAATTTCCATCTGCTCGATCGAAGGAACCAGCCGGATAATCGGTAGGTCGCACGCGACCGCCGGTTCTCTTCCTCGTGCGCGCCGAGCCGCTCGGGGTGAAAGTTGCGGGTCCGTCGAGAGAGAACGAGACGAGTGCCAAGCGAATTTATTGGGCTGGCAACTAAATAAATGATCGCGGATTTTAACTAAGAAGGGAAGTTCGACATTTTTTCTTCAAAATATATCTTTATTCGATTAGGTATCGTCCGTTTTTTGTCGATGACCTTCTGCCATCTTTCAGGCAGTGTCATAAATCCATGCTCGTAAAACTTCTGATTTTTGCCAGTGAAAAACTGAATCAAACGTGATTTTGCATCATCAGCGTAATTTAATGAGTTCGGCATGGAACGAAATAAATGGTAATTAAAGCGCAAGCTCAGGACTACATGGTGGATGTGACAACATAATTCCAATCATTTTTGGCGAGTGACCAAATGTGTGTGAAGCTTTGCATTAACATGCTGAAAAACAACACCTTTACGATTTGCCAATTTTGGCAGCTTGTCTTCATCTGCATCGCTCAGGTGGGCGAGTTGTTGAACGTACATGTTTGAATTGATCGTATGGTTTCTTGGTAAAAGATCAAACTGCAGAATTCCTTTATAATCCCACCAAACTGACAGCATAATATTTTTTTGGTGAATCTCAACTTTTGGTGTCGTCTGGACTGACTTTCCATCGTCTGGATGGAAAGGAAACGATTCGTCGATCGTCGAACGGTGACGTAACGATCGAACGCGATGGATTCCGCGGACTAGTCGACGCTCGCGCGATTTTTGCGAGAGCGGGTCGAAGGCGCGCTCGAAGTCAGGCGTCGCCTGCTCGAAACGTCGCTTTATCTTGTAATTCGATTGTAAAAAAAGAAATCACGTTCGAAGCGATTTTTTAGACGATTTTGTAGGAGAAAAGGGAAGAAAATTCTCGACGCTTGGCACGACAAACTTTCTTCGTCTTCGACCGCGAGCGACGACGGAGGAACTCCGAAAATCATAAGAGTCGAAATCGCGTGGGAACGAACGTGCGATTCGTCGTTTTTTTTTGTTTTTTTTTTAAAAAAGACTCGTGGAGGAACCGCTTGAAACCGATGCAAGCCCATCATTTTAATAACGCGACTTCGATAGCCCGTGAAAGCATTAAGCGTAATAAATGACATCGTGTACGCGTAATGGCCGAATTGAGACGCATAATGGGATATAATACGCGCAATTCGTTTTATTCCCACGAGTTTAAAGGGCAGTTTAATGTCCGAGTTCTCACAAAAAAGGGATGTACGCTCGACGAGACACGAACAACGAACGCGGCAGCACCTACTTGGATCAGCTTCGCGCTCGCTACTAACTCGCGTATGTGCGATCGATCGAAATGAGCTTGTAAACGCAGAACGACGCTCGGTGAGATCGTGCTGTTTCGATTTCGATCGATTCGAAATTATTGATTTGTTTCGACTTTTGCTCCTGAAGTATGTTTCGAACACTTAAGTAGAAACCAATGGTCGAAAGAGTCAATGTTCTTGAGTCAATGGGCTCTTGGCTGAGCTCGCGTCTTTTAATAAATAAATAAAAAAAGAGTCGATGTTCAACTTGGCATTATTCGACGGAACTTCTCGGTAGACCAAAGTGTTCAAAATATTAGGTCTATTGAAAGATTTATCCATTGTTTAATTAAAAGGAACTAGTACAATTCGATGCACTGATTGATATTCGCTGGACAACACAATTTCAATCGTTACTAACCATCTCTTCGCATACGTATCGGACACATAAGTATTATAGAAATGCAGTAGTCGAAAGAGTCGATGTTCTTGAGTCAATGGGCTCTTGGCTGAGCTCGCGTCTTTTAACAAATAAATAAAAAAAGAGTCGATGTTCAACTTGGCATTATTTTCTGGAACTTTCAATTTTACGGATGATACATGTCTTTGCTACGAGATATCTCGTGGCTGGCAGCGAATGGATCAAACCCTGACTCTCCCTAGCGATGTTCAATCCCGCCTCGTCAGTCGTACGTTCTAATAGTACAAAATGGTAAAGATCGTTGAAAATGGAAGGAGAGGAAGAACGAAACGCGAGATCGGAGAATCACGAGCGAAATACCAGCGAGGTAAGATCGGTAAGAATTCCTTGGTCGTAAGTATAGACTTTCTTCGCTTGGTGGCAAAGGGTACGGAGCTGCATCGTTCTCAAGAAAGGAAGCCACCGAGTCGTCATGCGTGACGATCCCAGGAGCCACGGAACGACCGCGGTTGGCGTATAATTAAAGCCGCGTGGACTTTCCGCCTCGACTGTACCTACTTACGCGCGGAGTCCACTCCGGAATGATAGTAAATTCCCCAATTACAGCAAATTGAAGAAGCTGGACGCGACGGAAGGGACGAACGCGCCGGGTGGAGCGTTTGCCTCGTGATCTTCGCGCGTAACAGTAGAAAACGTTCTAACAGGGTTTGAATGGCCGTAATCCGCTGCCTCGTCCACAGAGATCCTCGTTTTCGCGCGATTTTACGCGCGATACGATCAACGCGTAAGTTACGCGAGACATTACGATAGCCTAAGGAGACATTTTATCTTACCGTAAAGGGACTCGTTTACGAAATTTACGAAGTATCCTTCGAGTATCCTACGAGTTATCGCATCGTCGACAACGTAGTTACTTGTATCGTCGGCAACAATAAATAATTTTTACGTCCTTTTGAATTAGAGACATCGACCATTAAAATTCAGTCATCGGATGTCATCTTTTTTTTGTTTATCATTTTTAATGACGAAAAAAAATAAGACGAGTTTTCCAAACTACTTTATCTTATATAAAAGTGCAGTTGAAACTCATCTCGAACTTAGCTAGGCTTATTGAGTTTATCTGAAAGAAAGAAACTCATTGGCGTTGCGTTTTCATCGTGTACACCAGGTTCTAGGCATCACGAGCGAGATACACCGTCCTTCGCGTTTCCCGAAACTTTTTCGAACGACGATATATCATCGTTTGGCGCTAAAAGAGTTAACGCGTTCACCAGCAAGCTGCTTTCGAGCGAGTGTCATTTCCAGGCCACGTGTTCCAGAAACGGCACAAATTATAGAGCTTGACAAATGCGCAGAAATGACTTTTTCCCTGTTACGCATTGGCGTATCGATCGAATGTACTACAAAATCCACGTGCAAAATACAAAAGGATAATAAAATAAGTTAAGGAAAAAAAAGACTGCATCTGGATCCACTGGACGTCGAATCAGACTTCGTATCCACGGTTGGTTAACACGTTGATGAATCGGTGTCGCACGAATTTATGAATAAATCCCCATCAGGCCACACTACTTAGAACTATTAGGTCTACCGAAAAGTTCTGCCAATTTTGAATTAAAAGAAACTAACATATTTTCGATAGGTTTATTAATATTTACTGAACGATATAATTTCCATCATTGTTGACCACCTTTTCGCGTAAATATCGAGTACGTACGTAGAAATACAATGTTCGGAAGAATCAATTTCAAACTTGAGACGAAATTATTTGGTAGAGCTTTCCGATAGACCTAATATATCGTATTTCGCACTGTCAGTCACTGGTGATTGACGTGACCTGAAGGAAGGTTCAACACCAGCCACTGATGGCCGACGAGGCCTGAACAGAGACTTCAGCTGATGACTGACGCAGCTTGAACAGAAGGTTCAGCGTCAGTCACCGATGACTGACGCGGCACCCAACGTGTCAACGAACTTCGTCGAAGTTTTTCCGCCCTCTTTCCCTTTCGTGGCCATCTCCACCGATCGTTTCAGTGGCACCTATAGTCCAGAAGCGCACTGTAGAGTCCCGACGCTTGGAAGGACTGTACCAATGGCTCGCTTCGCTCGTGACCCTTTCTCTTTAAGAGCGACACGGAGTCAACAAAGGTTGCGCGGCACGGTTGCTCAGTTCGTACCGTCGTCGTCGTCGTAAAGCCAACCGAGTCGAGTTCGAACTCGAAGCGGTTAAATCGACGCCGAGTCGAAGATCCAAAAAACGGAGTTGGGTCCTGGCGAAAATGGAGCGGTGTACGTCGATCGAAACGAGAAAAGACATCGTTGGAGCCGCCTTCGATATCTTATCAGTTGCGATTAAGGCGTAACGTGGATAAGCCACCTATGAGTAACGCGCCATTGGAATCAGCCTCGTTGCGGCTACGCGAACTCTAATTACTCTGTTTCCGTTCGTTAGGTCGATTGACATTCCTCCAAGATTATACACTGCTTTGGTGCGCACGCGATCGCGCGGCCAACGACCACTCCGACCGATTCGAAACGTTCTCAGTCGCGTTACGTATTTTACGGGGTGCTAGCGTCAGTTTCTCGGCTCGGCTAGATCCACGAAAGAAGACCAGGGGGGAAGAAGTTCCTTTCGTCGATCGTGAATCACGACGAGGGAAGATCGAGCAACGAAGAACACCGTGACTCACGGACTAATGCGCGTGAAGAACGATGACGATTCTCCGCTCGAGGAGTTCGGTATCGTTGTCAGCTATCGATCGAGCGTTCACGCGTGTTTATCGCGAGTTTTCGTTCTGCCGTGAAGAAAAAAAACTTCCGTTTCACGCCTTCCTGATCGTACGTTATTAACGCGAACGCGTCATAAACAAGTTGGTAGGAGGAGACAAACCGCGTGCTTTCCCTCCTTTAGAAGATCGATTCTTTTTCGTCGATTCTCCTTCTTTCCTCGGTCACTTTCACTCTTCCTCTGTTTCTCTCTCCCTCTCTTTCTCTCTTCCAAGTTGTACGCAAGAGCGTCTCGTACACGTCGTCCGTCGTCGTCAGGCATACTTACGCAACCGCGCGGCGCACACGGACGCGGGCGACATAGGCGTCTTTCACACGGACGAGGCCGATTCAAGCCACACCTGACGCCCGACGCTCGGCTACGCGCGACATCAAGATGGCCACGCGTCCAGTGCGCGACTCGACGGTGCGCCGTACGACGATAACTCTCGTCTTGCTGGCGACGAGCTGCGTCCTCGGCCAGGAACAGATTCCACCTAACAACAGATACTACAATCGCGATGGCGTCTACGTGCCACCCAATTACCCCGATCGCCGCACGTACGTCTATAAGGACAGGAGGTACGGGTATCAGCCGAGCTACTTGGACCCCACGTACGGAGGCCCGACTCGAACGCCGGAGGATCGTTATTTATACGTGAGTCTATCCGGTCTGCTAACCTACGATTGGCCTACTTTTCTTCTCTTTTACTTTCTTCTCGTTCGTACGGCCTAACGAGTGGGAAATTGGGAAATGACGAGCGAAATTACGTTGAAGGATGCGACCCCGAGGCTTCCTTTACCTGGGATATTGGGTGGTTGGCGCGAGGATCTCCAAGGTAAGGAGAGGCAGGACTCCAAGAACTTGGAGTTGAACGTATTCGTCCAGACGAACTATGGCCAGGTTCAGGGATTCAAAACTTATCTCTACGACGACCCGGCAGCCAGGTACAGGCCCGCGAACATCTTCGTTGAGAGACCGATCAGCCAAGCTGACGTATTCTTGGGTATTCCCTACGCCATGCCTCCCACGAAGGAAGGTCGTTTCAAGCCACCCAGAGCTCGCGGGTCAGTACGCATTTTTCTTCGATTTTACGTACGTCGAAATATTAACGCGATCATCCTTCGATCGTAGGAGTTGGCAACTTCTGCAGGCTGTCGATTGGGGCCCGGCGTGTCCTCAGCCAAGCGCCTATACCGGTACTTTGAAAGGTATTCCCAACGTCGACGAGGACTGCTTGTACTTGAATATATTTTCGCCCAGTGTGAGTGCACGAGAAATCTCTTAAATCGACGATCTTCGTGTTAGCTTCCATTTTCTTTTTCTTTTTTTTACGTATTACGTACGTACTGTTCGACAATTGTAATCGTTATTGTTGGCTCGTTGAAAAAGTATCGAGTTCCTTTCTCGCTAGATTCTGACTTGGAAAGGCTGAATACTTTTTCGATCACCCAATATTATCTGGCATTTGAAACTCGAAGGTTTATCACTGCATCGGCGCAAGCGCGCCATTTTTCTCTATCCTACGGTAATTGAGAAGCGTTAACGATCAGTCGCTAAATTACATTTTGGTACCTTCTCTTTCTCGTAGGTTAAATCGGAGTTGGCCCAAAAGTACCCGGTGATGTTCTATATCCACGGCGGCGAATTTACTCACGGAGCGAGTAACTTGTTTCCAGCGCACGTTTTAGCCGCCTTTTATAAAGTCGTTGTTGTATCTATTAATTATCGACTGGGCGCACTTGGTGAGTATTAGTCGATGCAAATAAACAATTTTTTACCTACGAACGCAAGTAACCCATTGCATCGTTATGCCGTTCACGTTACATTTTAATTATCGTTAAAACGATTATAAGCTACATTGAATGGCCCAGTTAATATGAAATTACGTTTTAGTTCGATTAAAACATCGAAATATCCGTTTGATGTCTCTGATAATTGAAAAACGAAGTTTCTCGTTCTCTGTAATTGAGTTTTCGAGTAATTTCATACGTACGTTGTTATTCGATCGAAATTGCAGGATTCTTGAGTACGGGCGACGCGAATAGTCCAGGAAATTACGGACTTCTCGATCAAGCCATGGCATTACAATGGGTCTATGACAATATCGCAGCTTTCAATGGCAATCCTGATGCGATAACCCTTTTCGGAGCCGGTGCGGGTGCGGCAAGCGCAGGATTGCTGATGATAGCACCTAAGTAAGTCGAGAAAAAAGATTAATTCACCGGAACAGTTCGTTCTTCTCGCGGTATTTCATTTTACGTATCGTTTAAATGTTTGTGCGTAGAACGCGAGAGCTGGTGTCGAAAGTTATAGCCCAATCTGGATCTGCCGTGGCAGACTGGGCTATGATAATAGATAAGTACAGAGTACAGAACACGTCGAGAGTATACGCAGAGACGCTCGGTTGTAGCATCGAAAGCAGTTGGAAATTGGTGCATTGCTTGAAAAATGGCAGAACTTTTTACGAATTGAGTAACTCCGAATTGAAGCCTCAAGTTGGAACATTCCCATGGGCTCCTGTATTGGATGTTAATTTCACGGTACCCGGTGATGATTGGAATGATCAATGGACAGCTTCCGATTGGCATCTTTTTACGGAAACACCCGAAGAAAGTATTAAAGCCCATAAATTCAAGAGAAATTTATCGTATATGACGAGCGTCACCACACAGGAAGCAGCGTATATGTTACGTAAGAAATAGTGCATTTTATAGGAATCTCTCAAAGATGTTTCGCATTTCACTTTATTTAACTTGAAATCACGCTTTTTATCTTTTAGATGATAACGCTAAAATGGCCAAAAATGAATTCATCGTAGATCCTGAATTGTTTAATAAAACGATTTGGGAATTGGTTCTTCAATATAATTACACATTGAATCCACAGGGTGTTTACGAGGCAATAAAATATATGTATACGTACTGGCCGGATCCGACAAATGTTACGCATATTCGCGACCAATATATAAGTGTAGGTAGCACCTAGTAGAATACGTAATACCACGTATAGTTGCATAGGATAGCTGTAAATAATTAATATTTACGTTATATATTTTCAGCTTTTGTCGGATTTCCATTTTGTTGCGCCATTCGACAAGATAGCGAAATTATTAGTAGATGAAAACGTACCTACTTATCTTTATGTTTTAAATACCACGATAGAAGGGCTTAACTTACCACGATGGAGACAGGTGCCGCACGACATAGAATTACTTTGGTTAACAGGAGCACCATTTATGGACGTTGGTACGTATACATTGTCTTGAAGTAATGCTTAACGATAAAAAAAATTAATGAAAATAAATCGATGCAGAATTTTTTCCAACAAAATCGAAATTGAGGAGAGACATGTGGACGGAGAACGATCGTAACATGAGTCGCTTCTTTATGCAAGCCTATGCTAATTTTGCAACATACGGGTATATTACTATGTTATTTATCTTCTTACCTAGACTGTACGTATGGACGTACTTCCTTCTAATTTTATTTTATATCACATCAGTAATCCAACTCCTTCGCAAATTTTGGGCTTACATTTTGACGTCGCCAAACGTGGACAGTTACAATACCTTAACATTAACACAACATTCAATAGCTCTATTCTGATGAATTATCGTCAAATGGAAAGCGCTTTTTGGTCAATGTATTTACCAACTGTTATCGGACGCTTGGTACCAACGTATCCTCCAGTTACCGAAGTACGTAACGCTTTAAATCCTTCGCGACAAATATTTACTAATCTGATTCGTGTCTATCGTGCAAAGAAACATATGATAAAATATTTTCTTTTTCAGTACTGGTGGGAACCTACGCAACCTTTACAAATCGCATTTTGGTCAATGTCTGCGACGTGTTTATTATTAATAGTACTTACTGTGGTTTGTTGCATGCTTTGGCGTAATGCCAAGAGGTAAGGAACGATAAACGGAACCAAATTTTTATGACCGAACGATTTTTAAACATGTTGGACGTATCTTAAATTGCATTTGTTACATACGCTTGTAGTACATGGATAGTCTGGTTTTAGTTTCAATTTCAAGAAATAGATTTTGACAACATTTTTGATAAAACTCGCGTAGCATACTGTAAAACTGTACGATAATTTGATATATTCAATTAATATTATACTTGCTTACATTAGCAAAACCATTGCTGCAAGGAAGTATGCAGGTAATATCTTAATTATATTAAATCGATATTGCACTGAGTGAATAGATTTCTTAATATTTATGTCACGAGATCTACCTGTTATAATAATAACTTTAGAACATTTGACATAAATGTATGTATTTAATTAATCGGATATTTTATATTCGTCGAAACGTTTGCTTTGACGATTCGAAAACCGATAGTTCATTATCACGTGAAGTAATGTACTCTAACTCTTAATTCTTATTAGCATATTATATTGTTTTAAAGCGTTTGACAACAGAGATAATTTGTTAACATTTTTTACAGACAATCTGATCACTACTATAGCGGAGACATCCTGATGGTACGAGAGGACGAACAATCGGAAGGAATCGAAAATCTGAATCGCGCTTCTAAGGAGAACATATATGAATATCGCGACGTGCCGCCACCGACAAGAACAAGAATACCCCGTCAAAACGAACTAAACTTACAAGAACGTTTGACGCATAATCGAAAATTTAGTTCAACGCCCTCGTTAAGGAGCAATTCAAATGTATCTGTGAAAGACATGCGCGCAGAAGGTTTTATTACTAGTTCACCCAATGGTCATCCTAAAATTAGTAAAGCAGCAAGTCAATCTACACTGCCCAAGACTAGAAGTAAAACGCATTTAGTGCAAGGTGTACCACAAACAGCTGTCTAAACAGGTTCGTTAAAGATAAATAGATTATTTCTTGCTCTGTGCAGTATGTTACTCTGCAACACGGTATTACAAAAAGTAGGAATTCATTTATTATTTGTATCATTTATATTTGCAATACGATGCTACTTCTGATTGAAACTTGCAATAAGTTATTAATCAGATTTTGACGAACAACTATCATTGATCGAGAAGAAAAGAACTTAGCGTGCCATAATGGCTGCAAATATCAAAAATCCTTTAACGTACTTTCAATTATATCAAAACTGTACCTTCTAATGCCAAGAACATAGTTATTTATTTCGTTTACTAAATAATTATAAATTGATTTTAAAGTTGTCATTATCAAGAGATTAAAATAATATAGCACACGTTAACTACAAATATGTATTGTGATAGAAATGAAAAATATCAATAACGTTCATGTTACCGTTAAAACGTGCCTAAGATAATCCTGCCATTTATGTATAATACCATTGTATCAATGGATAACTGTACTTTATCTATACTTTGCACTCCTTATTTTTTTATACTGAAATTTTTGCAGTTCAGTTCTTAGCTTCGTAATTTGACTATCTTATCCGTCCATTATTATTATTAAATAAGTGTAGAAATATGTATGTATTTTTTGTTATAATGTACATATGTACAAGTAAATTATATATTTTTACTGAGAGACATATATAGTTATGAAAATCGTACAAACAAAAAATGTTGTTTCATCGAAAGACTGCTGAGAAGAATATATCTATGAAACAAGCGTTCTTTTCATCGAGCGTATCTAATGTATAGAAAAACGTTATATGATAGTATTGAACGACAGAGTCTAAACCTAATATTGTATATAACATGACAGGATCAATTATTGCTATACGAAAATCATTAAAGTAATTTTACAGTATTCTCAATTTCTAAGTAAGAAAATCTTTATATTTTCTTTTCTATTATTTTCCTCTCAAACAAATTTTATCATTGTTACTCGTAATGTTATTATATTTAATTATGTATAATCGTAGAATTAATTCTTAATTTTATATTTATCGAATGCGTATTCACAAATCATACATTTCTATAAGACAGAATACATTCCTATAGCGTAGAATTCCTTTTTGTTATCGCATCGCTTGAAAAAACTGTTATAGTTCAAAAATTGTTAAAGATATAAATATCTCTAGCTTTTAGCACGAGTTATTTAATTATGCTGTATTATTCGAAGTATTACATACTCCTAATAGAAAAAGTAATATATATTCATATATTTAATATTTCCAATTGTGTATACCTTAAAACTACATTGCTATCGTCACGGTTCATGCGATCGAATAGTTCAACGATGATTTATATTTTTCGATATTACCGTCCAAATACATTACAATGTGCCTGAAATGTATACAGTCGTGCATTAGATTTCACACGTCATTTTGCAAGTAATATTAGAAATACTTTCGTATAGTTTTAGTATTATTGATCTCATTACTGTCAACTGTAGGTTAGGATATATTTTTATACGTATGTTCCATTCATACATTTAATAACGTTATTACACATTTAATACTGTACGACCTTTATGAAATACATAAAAATCTTTTTCTATTATTTATATCGATTACTAAAAGGTACCTTTTGCATGCCCTTCTGTGCTGAAATTACAATTAAAACAAAGGACAATTCTGTGCATCTCGTGATATAATGATCCACGTTAGATTTAGGTTATGTCAAAATGTACATCGCTGAAGTTCGAATTAGAAAAAAGGTTAAATACGACAAAATCGCGACTTCTGCACGCGAATACAATCTGCTTTCACCGTGATTTAAATATTACGTGCATCGAATGGATTCAGTAGATACAGAAGTAAGATTCGAGAATTGTGCAGCTATTCGTTAAATTGATATAACTACTTTATAATGCGTTACATGCAAAAGTGTTTGCCGATCATTATGCGATTCTAAAAAAATCCTCGTATTTATTTAATTTGTTTTAATTATAATAATAAACGGTCAGAATTTCTACATAAAGATCGTAGGCGCGAAGTAGTCGTTTAAAATAAATCTAAACTGTAAATATGTAAATCTTACCTTCATATCGCAGTAATATTAAATCTGATATCCAATAACGATTGAAATTAATTGTGACAACGGCCAAATACTTGTGCACGGTACCGTGCACGGTTGAACTATGAATTCACTCAACGAAATCGATCAAATTTAAACGCTTTCTCATAGAAACTCGTATCCACTGGGAAGAAACGGGAAGATCGTGGAACGCAGTCGAAAAATAGATTCGATCCCCTTCATCTCGAAGTTAAATATCCCGAAAGTGCGATATTTCTTTTAAAATGTCAAGAAAAGCCTGTCCTCTTAGCCGCAGCCGCTGCTTTATCTAAATTCGGTACAAAATCGCAAGAGAATTTGAAAACTTTGTTCGATCTCGAGATCGTAAACAATGTAATACCTTTGATCGAACATAACGATTTATTCACACGAAGGTTCGCGCCAATTTAAACGAAATTTAAACTCCAACGACTCAATTTTCGTTAAAGTTATTTAGAACTTTTATAATGACAATGTAGATTCGCTGCGAAATTATTAGCGGAAATGACAGTTATACCGAGCGTTAGAAACTACCTGCTGGAATCCGAACATTACATACCGTATTTTACGAAGGTGTTGATCAACGAACAGGATATATTTATGCAAGAGTTCTCTTCTCTGATACTTGCCGAATTGTCGAAAGACACGTACGGTGCTGCAAAATTATTGCAATTATGCTCAAACATGAATTTTTTATTCGAAAGAATACAGTCATTGGATCCTGACGTTAAAAAGAATAACATCGAAATTATCTATAATTTATTACAAGATCCCGCTGGAGCGGAACAAATTATAAATGCCAAGGTAATTTTGACATAAATGATTAACCTTAATCGCACTGCAATACGTGCAGTTGTGCGTACAAAAAAGTGTAACTAGTAGCTCCTTTTGTGAATTTATATCATCACGATAAAAAGGGATTGCATCGATATAAATTCTTGTAATAATAGATATCGCATTTCTTATATTTTGGAGTGTAACCATTTTTTAAAATTTATTTTAAAAAATAAATCTAATGTTTAAATTCAGGAACGAGATCTGTTACAAATGTGAATGTATTAAACACGAGGATGAACTTTTGATCGAAAAATTGACATATCCAATTTGCAATTACAGGAATTCAATTTAATTTTGATATACGAACTTTTTAATGAGCCTTATTCGGAGATTCAGAATCTTGCTTTAGATGTAATTGGTTATCTGGTGGCAAGGAATAAAGACGAGGATTTGCAAAGTCTTATTCGACAAACGAAGGGCTTCGAAGCGTTACTGAAGATTCTAGACGTAAGCGATCTTATGGTACATTTTTATAGTCGTTAGTAGTTGTTTTTCCTTCGCTTAGAACGATGAATGGCATGATCTACATTCTACGGTACTCGGTATATTCGGTGCAGCTTCGAACAATCACGAAACAGTAAAACAGCTTGACAGCATCGGCGGTATTCGACAAATCTTTAATTACATGGAAAAGACATCGAAATCAAAATCTTTTGTGGAGACTTACGACATCATTGGCCGACTGACACAAACGCAAACTGGAAGAAACGTGAGTAATTAATCGGGAAATAAAATGAGTACTTTTTTTTTTAAAAAATCAACCGCTTCTTTTAAAGGCATTATATTCCTACGGTATCGTCGAACATTTATTAAACGGTTTACAAGGAGTTGCTCAACCCGATATTTATCGAATTAGCTGTTACGGTATAGGCATGATGACTCAGCATAGTTCCGCTGCTAAAGAAATAACCGCTAAAAATCCTATCAAATCTCTTACAGGTGAAATTTATTTAATTCAATGTTTAAATGTTCGTTTCATTACTTAGAACTTATTAATGCGGCTCGATCAATGTTCTCTTATGATTAGTCAATTTAAATGGACCGTGTTTTTCAGAATTAATGAAGAATGAACATTTGCAATGGTCCGTTAGACAAGCAGCAATTTTTGCATTAGGTGAATTATTAAAATGCGACATACATAACTGCATGAATTTGTTTGAAATAGAAGGCGTGGTAAGCGATCAGCGTCACGGTATATTCGTAACCTTTAGATCGAAGTTTGTTACTAGAAATACAACATTTTCTCAAGAGTAATAACGTTTCTAGCAATATTTATTATGGTTTATAAAACAGCCATTACGAAAGGTGCCACTAGAAATCCATTTGATAACCATACAAGCCTTACTTGCCATTGCAAAACATCCATTACTTAGAGATGCATTGATCGGTACTAACTTGATCGATGCTCTGTTCGTATCCTTTGAGGTAATTTTACTTTATAAACAATAGTCAATACAAATCCTTTTTAATACACAAGATAATGAATAACGAAGTAAATATTTCGAATGTCATTCGAATCTTTTCGATACGATATATTTTAAATGTGTTATGTTTCATCCCCTTAAAATAATGCACTACTTAATCGTCGATTATTATGTGTATACGTATTGTTCACAAGTATGTCTATACGATAAGATACATTGTAATAACATGCATACGATCATACCTTCGTAAAATGTATAATATCGTTTTCTTAACTCATCAGTGGGATTGCCGATCGACAGATGAAATTAAAATCGCTTCTTGTAATCTCTTATCTAAACTGTGCATTAGCAAAGAGGGAAAGGATGTCTTTTTGAAAGTACAAGGTCCAACTAGATTATATAACTTACTTGTAGATGTTCGATCTATTCCAATAAGAAATGCTGCTGCTCAATTGGTACAAGTACTCTGTACAGATTCAGTTTTATCGAACGCTTTCGTTCGAGCGAAATATTTACCATAGTAAGCACACTTTTATAATACTGCGTTTCATTAATTTTGAGTAATTTAATTATATATTTATGTCTGTGTACGTATGTATATTTTTTAGTATGCTAAATAATCGAGTATCCGCACGAATTGTTCCTTCATGGGAAACATGTATAGAAGCACTTTTGAATTCTCATTTACCTGTTAAATTTGCCTTTACCGGACGTCTTTCATTACATGACGTTACACAGAATGGCTTTTATATTTTACGGAAGAATATCTGTCCGTATGTTAACTTTAACTCTTAAGTCTTTAACTCTAGTTAAGTCTTTAATGTTAGTTAACTTTAACATAATATCATGGATATCAAATAGATCAATAAAAACAGTTATCAATAATCTTTTTGATTTTAAATATGATAACTTGTTGTTGATAATCTCTCTTATAATATTATACACTATTATTCTAGATTTCCCGTGTTAGACGATATATTTCGATTCAAATTCTGTCCTTTACAACCTGTTTATGTAGTAAATACAACCCAGACAAATTCTTCTGTTTTTACGAATAACATTCCATATAAAAATAATTTCGAAGGTATTACAATTAATCTATACCTTTTTTAGAACGAACGTGATATTAAAAAATATTGCATGCTCTTTGTATTTGAATTAATAGAAAAAAGATAGGCAATCGTTATAAGATTAATGTCAATTATCTTTTTGTAGAAGCTGTAAATGATTTCCACGAAGGAAGTATTACCGAGGGTGTGTTTCTATCTTCCGAAAATATAAAACCTTGGTTGGATTTAAAATTTGGACGGTTACAACCAGATCCATGGCTTAACGAATATATTGATATATTAAAGTGCAAAATTTTTGCAATGGAATTGCAAAGCCTGTATATATATATTTTTAAAATTCAATACGTAATAATCTTCAAAAATATTAGAAAAATATAATTAGATTAATACAGATATTGGAATAAATACAAATAAAACATCAACCGCTCACGGTATATGCACTTTACAGTATCCACTTAACAGTATGCAATTTTTTAGAGCTACCGACGAAAGAATCGACTTTACAAATATTTCTTACGTCGCTTCGCGTGCGATAATGTTGGCTAAGTTTGTCGTACAACAGATGTCTGGACCTGATCCTGGTATTACGTGTATAAATCATCAATTAGACATTCACTTAAAAGAAATCAGACAATCGATCGGAACAAGCGTGATACCTTTGGGAATGTTACGCGTTGGTTCCTATCTTGAACGAGCAATGCTTTTCAAAGTGTTGGCTGATAGAATATGCCTTCCATCCGCATTGGTTCGAGGGGAATATGGCAAAGCATGGATAGAAATAGCCGTACCGCAAGTATATTGACCTTTCCCTTTCTTTCTTAGAATTTCGTATTATTTGCAATATTAATATAGCATTGAACACACGCATGCGTATGAACTATCCCAAACGGAGTGATTTTTCTAAAATTTGTGAGGAGTTCTTTTTGATTAAACTAAATTATGTAGAGATCAATAAATGTAAAACTAAAAAAATGCAACTTCTTACAAATTACAAAATTATAAATATAAATTATAAAATTCTTGTAAATTATCACATTACAGATTGAAATACCAGTCGAAGAAACTTCCTTCTCCGATTATTTGAAGGTCAATGAGCCGTGCGTGGACTGGATTAAAAGACACGATTTATTATCTAAATTCACGTCAGTTACATCATCGAAACAATTTTTGAACGATGTTCAACGATTAAATGATCAAAACATGAATAAAAGCGCTATCTTATGGGATCTTCAAAGGCCAATTTTTTCATCCAAGCTTATGAAATGTAATTATATAGTTGATTTAATGGATACACCCGGATGTTTAATTCCGATTGGAAGTAAACGAGCGAAGGATTATTGCGAAAATCAGCTCGTTCTTGGTACATCGTGTTGTGCTTAATTAAGAATTTAAATCGCTATCGATAAATATTTTTTATTTTTTAATAGGCAAGAGATTTGCTTTAATCGTGTTTCTCCATAAAACTTCCTTCTATATTTTCCTCTCACTGTAAATTTAATTAAAACTATTTCAAATCAATTTCAACGTATACATTACAATATTTATAGATGATTCGCAAACTATTTATTACAATAATAAAATACAAAACATAAAACATTATTTACATTAGCGTCGTTACGTTATTAATGGCAAACTAATTCGTTGAAATTCTGTGTCATCGTATCGTAACAAATTTTTTATTAATAAAATAAGCAGAATAAAAAATTATCTTACTCACTTTTTCTCGTACGTTCTTTCAACGAGTCGACGGCAGGCTGGCGGCTGGAAAGCGAGTTCGGTGATAACTTCATGACCCACAATGTCATTGCTGCTCTAAAACTATTTCGATTCTACTTAATTATGTAAGTAAAGCTATGCTGACAAAATGCAACGAAAAGAATTCATTTTATCAAATCGAATTTTAAAAACAACGTTAACGATTGAAAACTACACACACAAAAGCCATTTATCGCGGAAAATATAATAAACATTACAATACTAGCCTCAATTTACGAAAAAAATTAATTTCGATGTATAGCGCGTTAAAATTAAGATCGACGCATAATGGATGCGATTCTTACTACGATGAGCAATAAAGATTAAAATACTAATTGTAAAGGAACTCTGCGGGCCGGGCTTAAGGCACCGGCGTACAGCCCTCCTCCTTTTTCATCCGGGCTTGGGACCGGCATCGGCGGAGTTACTTTCCTTTACAATTGATAAATTAATGTGCGTATCTCCCATTCAGTACTCTACAGCTGAGAAGTTCTTGGTCAGATGAATACATCTGACGTCTAGGAAACAAGGTATCGAACGATAACATAGACTATATTATTTTTACCAATTCCACGATCGCGCTTCTTTTTTTTTTTCTATTTTTTGTCACTTTTTGTCTTTTTTTCACACATTACCTTTTGTCACATAATACCTCTCGCACGCGCTTTAAAAAAATAAATTAGTATATCTACCTGGAATGTCACGAATAGAACAACATTCAAAATAAATGCTACATAGAAAAATAAGATATTTTATTTCGTAGAACGATTTTAACTAAACGATTCGTCATATTCGCAGGTAAGATAATTTTAATTTCTATTTTAGAACATAGGAGAATTTAAGTATTAACGCTAGATATAATAGAACATATTTGTAGACAATTCACAAACTATTTATTACAATAACAAAATACAAAACATTATTTACATTTGTTTTATTACGTTTTTTTTTGTAATTAATGGCAGATCAATCCATTAAAACTCTGCTCTATGATATGGTAACGGAATTATTATTAATAAAATGCACAATATTTTAATAGAATTATTCCTTACAGTTATACTAATAGGCATTACAAAACAATAGGCCACAGTATTAGACATACTTTTCTAACAATAATTTAAATCGGCTTAACGTGAATGTTGCATACTTTAATGATAAATATTAGCAACTGAAAACGTGTAAAATTTCACCGACGTAATAATATTAACATAATACATAATTAATTGTTTTAAAACGCTTTTATAATTAATCGAGATAAACACTGACTATAGCTTCAACGTCAACTGAATGTACAACATATATCAATTGCAGTAAAACGATTTATTCAATTTGTTCGTATCACGCATAAATCATTCACGGCAATGTAACAAGCAGTTACTGTTGAGGCAATTGCTGCGACTGATGCCGTTGTGGCTGCCTTGATTCTCCGAGCTTCACTAGCCCAAAAAAGCTTTTATCGTGCTGGAAGAGAGTGTATCTAGATGATCCAATATCCTTCAATACCACGTTATCACCAGTTTGAAGTAGCGTCACTTGAGCCGAAAAACAGGATCGACTTTTATGCCCAAAAGTTGGACTATAAACCTGACAATTTTTGTTTTTATTTGGATTAGTGTATTATTTTCAATATCCCCCCCTCCCTCTTGTAAACAATGAATATTAAACTACGCAACTTTATGTTAAAGAGAAGAATGAAACAGTATCGTTCATATTCTTACCATACATTGAAAAATCGGCCTGCCATTCACCAATAAATGAAATCCATTTTCGTCGTGCTCATCCAAATAATGAATTTGAGCGTACGCTAGGTACAATCCCGATTCGTGTACAGTGAGTCTACCATCGTTCGCCAAGGTGAAGTGTCTATTCATTCCAAGATCTGCAACCCAGTCGCTAGGTCGCCAAGCCTTGAAAATGCCATTGCCGTGACGAGCCCGGCCATTACCCGTGTGCTCGTCTTCCTCCGAGAAGAGACTACTGTCCGCACCATAATGAACTGCGTAAACTTGACGCGGTGCTCTTAAGTGCCGCTTCGTCACACCCCGTAGCTTTCGTGACGTCGTTGTAGGATTCTTTGGAATACGAATTTTTTTCTTTATTAGTAAAACTTGCTCGAAATTCAAGTCGTCGAAATAATTCTGTATATTACCTAAGACAATTCAAGCTTTAAATACGATCGACGCGAGGCAACGTACAAAGCCGAAGCCAATCGACGAACTAAATCGAATTATGTAAATTGTAATTACCACGCGGTCTTCGACTTCGCTCCAAATTTTTCGAACGATATCCTCCGTTCCTTCGCCCAACCGCTTAATTGATCGAGTAAATTCATCGTTTAAATTGTCGTCGGAGTGGGTCGAAGGAAATGCACGAGATGCTTCCGAACGTGAGTGGGTGTGATACTTCTTAGGGGGACGCCTGGACGAGGCAAAGGCCGATCTAAAAATGAGAAAAAATGGGAATCGTTGAATACATCGTCTTCTTATCGACGTATCCATAAAAATACGGGATTCGTTGTCATTTATCATCCGAAATTTATCTTATTCTCTATTCTATCGCTAAACTTTATCTATCGATCCAACTGATCACAGCGTAACAATAATCGTACCAAGAAAAAATATGGATATAATTTTACGGACGACGGAGTGTCCAAAGTCGATGAAAATCTAGGCAAAAAATAGTTGGAAGAAGTCCAACGCGCATTGCAAGATGCATTTGCCTATGCGCAATTAACCAACGGCGTTACAGGAAATATCAACGTACGTAGATGACTGTTTGTCGTCATCGATTTCTTCTCCGGTATTCCCGTTAAGATAAGAGCGAAGTCTGGACACGGCAAATTTTCTCGTCCGATTTCGCGCATTTCGCTGAGAGGATAACTTTCTTGTAGAAGAAGCGTTCGAAGCGTCGACCTCCTCGAGAGCCGATCTTTTTTGCTTCCTATCGTACCATCGAACTAGTTTCGACGATGAAACGGTACTGCCTTTATCGTCGATATCCACGTGAACGTCGCGTTTCTGCTTGGTAACGTTTTGTCCAGGCTCTACCGATCCTTCGGGCTCCGTCTCGATGTTTCTGTGATTCTCACGCGAGTTCTTCTTAAACTCTTGGCCACGCTTTTCCTCGACTTGCCTCACGGTCGCCAGAATCTCCACCAAGCTCTTGTCGGATACCGGATTGTGAATAGTGGGATTCGACGTCACCATCGGCTGAGAGAAATCCGTCGATTTGACGTCGGATGCGGACGAAGAGCGATAATCCTCGGAATAATCGTGAGGCGAGGATATCTCTTCGTCGTAATTGGGATCGTAATCCACGTTGTCGATGTCCGCTTCTCCGGGATCCCCCTCGTCTCCGGATTCCGCCGCGTAAAGCTGCGATCAAGAAAGATCCGGATGATCAAATAAATCTCTTTCGTATCCGCTTTTTACATAATTATTGGGTTGTCCGGGAAGTTCGTGTCGGTTTTGTTTGTTTTTTTAATTTATTTATTATTTTACTATTTATATTACATTTTTTATTATATTAGGTTGACAACTAAGTTCTCGCCGTTTTTAAAACATTTTTTTAAAGTTTATTTTTCAATAAAGATTTATTGAATTCAACAAAAAATTTAAAAAAACGGTGGGAACTTAGTTGCCAACCTAATATACATATACATATATATAAAATAAATAATTATATATATATTACATAATTAATTTTTTCTTCAAAAAAAAAAGAAAAAATTTTTCTTCAAAATCGGCACGAACTTTCCGGACAACCCAATACATAATTACATAATTTATATATCACTCGTTGTGCGTTTCGTTGCTCCTGAGCTTAGACCTTTCGTAAACATGCGAAATAACGAATACACGATCGCGACATTCGTTTTGCTCTTTTAACGTTGTCTTTATTCGTTGATAATGATTGCGATAGAAACGATTGCGTTAGAAGTGATTACGATTAACGCGGGAATTCGACGTTATTGGAAAAGGCGAATAATCGCTTGAACAGAGTGAAAGCATCCGACGTTCAAATATTCTCAAATGACGAACGTATATAGCGCCGATGCGACTTTCAAGTCGTGTCCATCCATTTCAATCGCGCGGAAATTTAAGTTTATGCGGCCGTTGAACTCCTCGGATCGACGGGGTCAGGCATAACTCGCCAGATGAGATTTTATGCTAAGTTCTCGATCGTGTATTTTGTAAATTATTGTAGAATTTACCGCACCTACCTACGGAACACTTATCTCGTTTATCAAAATTTGTCGTTACATTCGGCACATTCGCGATGTTATCAAATATACGAACGAGAAACTGATTTACGTAATTTATAAAAGAGCCGGATAAAACGGATTAACTGTCGCTGTACGATCAATTATATAGAGCGGGTCAACTTGGACTGACTATTTTTAATAATTTATAACTTTGAAGATATAAATTGTATTTTTAATTATCTTTTTTTTGCAGATAATAAATAACTTCAAGTACACGATAAGTGAACAATAAGTTCAAGAGCGAGTTGAAGTTATTGAATTTTATTACGTTTCGGGACGATGTATTATTACGATCAGTCGGTCCAAGTTGACCCATCCAGTATAATGCGCAAGCTATTTATTTAAAAATATTGGTATTAGCGTATGCAACGCACGCAGTATCTTTCGAAGAAAAAATCTCACGCGTGATATTATGTAGCTGCTATATGTCGTATCATTCACGATTTACTTCGTAGACGAGATCTCGTCTAAGCAGATGCAAGATAAGAAACAACGACGTCTTTATTACTGTCTACGCTTTGCTTCGTGCAGTGATGTACTATTGCAATGCGTTAAGGATCTACGATTTACGATTCTTAAATCACATTGATTGTCACTTTCATATTATCTATACGAATAAATATCAAAGTCGCGTTTTTATTACGCGTAACGTTTTCTTTTTTTTCAAAAAAAAAGAAAAAAGAAACAACGTAAACACAAACGTTTCATACTTTCAGACAAGTAGCGTAGAATCTGTTTAATATGAATATAAATAAATAAAACTGACCGATTGAAAACGGTTTAAGCTACGAGAAGAGTAAAATGAATTTTATTTCTAAAACTTTCTAATAGCGTACATTTCTCGTAAAGCGGTAAGTTTAATCTGAGATATACGTGAGTCTGAAGTGCTTTTCATGTCATGGAAGGTCAATGATAAATTCAGCAGAAAAGATAGTTCACGAGCTTCCCGATATCTTTACTTATCCAGTTTCTGACAGTAAAATTGAAAATCCCATTAATCTGGTTGATTCCAAGAATTTCCCTAATCTACGTGACCGAATTGTAAAGTGTACCTCAGACTCGACCAAACGATAATTGCGATGTGTATCATCTAACGCGTTTATCTTCTTATCGTTTATCTCGCACTGAAACCGTAAAAGTTAATTCTGTATTTCGAGTCAAAATAGCGATTCGTAGTCACGATAAGATCTGAACAAGCATTCATTAATACCACTAGTATCGCTTCCTGTCTTTATTCTACGATAAAGTACCGATTACTGTCTATTGTCGTTCAATACGTGTCGTATTATCCGTCGATGCAAACCTCGATACTGCATAATTTTAGGTCCTGGAAGAATGAATTATTAATGAATCGACGAACGGTAGCATTTATGAGAATCTTATTAGGATTAACCCGAAGAACGACGGACAAAAAGAAATAATACGTGGAAATACAGGGCAAGTACGTCAGAGGCAATTAACATTTCAATGCCCTATCACGCGTTAATACGTGCTTTTGTTGAAGCATCTAATACTCAATAGCGCGTCCGTGCGTACACTTGCTCGTGAAATCGGACACGAAAGACATTAGACAATACGCATTTATCATCGTATCTTAATTTATATCCAATGTAATGCAAATTAATGTAAATGTGATGTAAATGGGCGACGATTTACATAATAAAGTATTATTAATTGACGAAACGTGCAGTTATTAGGTCTACTGGAAAATTCCGCCAAATAATGTCATCTCAAATCGAATATTGACTCTTTCGATTATTGCATTTCTACGTATATAATTATATTGTTCAATAAATATTAATTAATGTATTGAAAATGCATGAATATTTTTATTTCAAAAATGGATAGAATTTTCCGGTAGATCTAATATTAATGTATTTAATACCTCCATCCAAGTCCTCTAGATTATCGAACGTTCAAGTGTCAATAAATAATCGATATTCCTCCTCCGATATATTAGGTCTACCGGAAAGTTCTGTCGTTTTTGAATGAAAAGAAACCAAGACGTTTTCGATAGATTAATTAATATTTATCGAATAATATAATTTTTATAATTGCTGACCATCTCTTCTCGTATGTATCGAGCACATACATAGAAATGCAATGGTCGAAGGAGTCAATGCTGAAGTTATGTGACGGAACTTTCCGGTGGACCTAATAGTTTGATTCTAACCTGCTTTTCGAACGATTTTAATTCATCCAGAAGATCCTCTTGCAGGAAGCGATGCTTGAGTTTCTCAACGTCTCGCTTGAGCTCCTCGATATCGCTGGAATTCGACAAGGAACAACGTAACTTCCAAGTCTCCAGGCAAAGGCAGAGCAACGCTATCAAGAGGCCGGTCGTGCTAAGAATCGTGTTTCGTTTTGGTCGAAATCGAAAATTGGGCTTGCTGAAGCCCTGCTCGAAGTCGGCGTGCGCCATGCTCAAATTCTCACGAGAGAAGTTCAAGAAAGAGCGCGTCTCCTCCTTCGCGGTCGTATCGTTCAGCAACTTGTGCTTCAATTTCAAAACGTCGCTGTCTTCCTCGGGTAAGACGGAAGTCATCTTGATTATTGTCAAGGAAGTAACTCGAGCTCAAACGAAAATTGTCACTGTCTAACGTCGATCGACGATCGAAGGATCCAGCTAAACTTACAAAAGAGGCTCAAGAATCGCGATAAGTCCTTCGATGTAGAAAACACCACTGTGATTATTAAACCTCATTGGAAATTTATCCCGTTAGATTTTTCCCCTCGAATCCGACGAATTCTCACGATGACGATGTCATCGTCATCGCTACCTTATCGCCATAATCGTTCTCGTTATCGTCGGCGTCGTCCTCGCCATTACCGATTTCGTCAGCGCTGTCACTCTCATCCTCGTCGTCATAGCAAATTTACCCGTAGCATCGAAGGACTTCTCCAGGTGTCGATCGTTTATCTTTCATCTCGTCCTCAATGGCTGTCGAGTGACTTTCGCGCTTTCGATCAAGGCTGCCCGATATCGTCCCAGTCTACGAGTTATCGTCGCCTTTAATTCGATCGGATGGACGCGTAACAGCGTCACCGTGGGATGCTCTAGCCTCTTCCTAGATCACCATTACCTGCGTAAGGAAAAGTTCGTTACAAAGAGTTCGAAAGAAAGGATCGTGGGGCAAGAAAAACGTCCATGACGATTAGAAACGATGCCCGTATGTGCGAGTGAATCACGCGATGCGTGCGTTTCAAATAGTCCTTAAAAATTCGTTGGTTTGAACTTGTCATTTTGGTGTGCAAGTTGTGGCAACTGTCCGCGTCGTCCAAATAAAACAGATGTACGTACGTTCTTTTGGACCTTGAACAAGCTCGGTCAAGAGACCTTTGCGGTCACACTCGACTTTACTACTGTCGGTGGTCGGATCCAAGCTGAATCTTTGCACGCTGCGCCAACTTTCCGCTCGCGCCGCAATTTGCGGTCAGCCGGAGAGATAAGCCGCAAACATTTCTAATATGTCAAAGAATATCGTAAAAGTTTGTTAAGTTAAAAATTTTATAAAAGATACCGCCAGATGATCGATAAAACAAGCTACAACGTTCCGTGAAATCTGCAATGAAAAACCATTTGTGTCTACGGTATTTCAACGATATCCATTTTGAAATAATTTTACTGTAAGAATATGATTTTACAATTTTTTATCGCCAAACACGGTGATTGGCGCGGCTGGAGCTCATCTAAAAAATATAATAAAAATATGTGCATTAACCAAAGCGCAAATTATATTGCAGTCAAATATACTACCACTTGAACAAAAATATATGAAAGATATAAATATCACATCGGCCGATAAGTTTCCGGTCTAAAAATAATGCTCGGTT
>JAITYT010000844.1:753779-778112 GCA_025433975.1 Liostenogaster flavolineata | reverse complement strand
TTTTTTTTTTTACATATAAAAATAGGAATTTGGTTATCCCTACGAATTGTTACACAATAACCCTAAAGGACTCTTTTCACAAATGGTAGAAAAAACTGGAACAACAATGTCGCAGAATCTTTTTCAACAAGCAGAAAATGCATATCATCAAAAAAACTGCAAGAGAAACCTTCAACTATCACGTCAAAATTCCAGTAACAGTAACAAAACTGTTATAAATGATTAAGATTGCCATTTTTCTGTATAATTGTTATTATTTCTGTTTTAAAAATAATGAATGTATAGTTACTAAAAAATGTAAACTAATATAAGATGTATTATACTTATAATAAATGATGACATGTAATATGTAAAACGAAAACATGTAAAATTGTTTTGTTAATGCAATGTTACAGTAAATGTACAATGTTCGAAATATAATTTAGTGCATTTTTTCCCCTATCTACATTTTTATTAATTAGTATCTCACTTATCTATTCTTAATTAATACTTATATTCTTAATTTTACATTAAAAGAAAGCTCTACATTTGTATAGTAATTGTAGGCAAAATTATATTTTTTTTAATATCACGTATGGGCATATTCTTTTTATACACGATTCCAATATAATTTAACAAATTCTCTAAAACAAAGCAGCATGGAAATTTCATTTTAGTAATACATCCATTAAACGTTCATACTCACTTTTATTACTCAAATGAATGTTCTTCTTCTGGACTAAGAGAATTCATTTCAACATTTTGCGTGACAAAAACGTTTTGTGTCTTAGTTGTGATGTTTGCTTGCTGTAAAATAATATATTGTTTTATATATTTATATAAATTGCACAACATTAAAGATAATATTTTTAATATGAAACAATACATGTTACTAAAATGTACCTGAGTAACTGTCGTATTATTATGACTCCCGCCAGACATGCAAACGACGACCAATTTCGTTGCAGTATTTTGTATGTGTGGTTTCTGTTGAGTTACATTAGTTTGCGCAATTTTTACTTGCTGCTGTTGCTGTTGCTGCTGCTGTTGTTGCTGTTGTTGTTGCTGCTGCTGTTGTTGCGTATGCGATTGATGTTGTTGCATTGCATTAGTACTTATATTAGAAGCAGTTGGCGTTTGAGATCGTGACTGTAGAATGACAAATTTTTGACCTCCACCGGCTGGAGTTCCACTTCCACTCCTGCTTGGACCAAGCATAATTGTTCTTCCAGTTTGTTGGGCCGGACTGGTGTTTGATACTGAAATATTGTCTAATCAGAATAAGATAAAAATAAGTGTATAAGCAAATTATTGATTACAAACAATAGATAATATAATTTAAAAATGTAATATACTATATCCACTACATGCAAGAATGAAAAATATAAAATCATGAAATATGATATTTCATTTATGGTTATCGCTTAAGTTTCATTATGAAATGTGTAGATCTTTACAATCTACGATCTTAAAATCTTAATTTTATGACAATGGAAATAATTTCAGAAATATTAACTTATTACAATACGTAATAACACATTCATACAATAAGGACAACGAATAAGAACTTTATTAAATTGATTTATGATTTAACATACCTGCCTGCACAAGTGTTTTATTTGTGCACGTAGGCCCTTGTTGTTGACTCGCTGTTAGTGCAGTAGTAGTAGCAGTCGATGTCAAAGTTGTAGGTTGTGTACGTGCTTTGGCAACTGCTGCACATAATGCAGGTCCGATATAACCATAATCTTGCTTGTAATCTTCAACATAATCTGGTAGGGATCGTATTGTTTTTAGAACAGGTGCCACAGATTTCTATAACAAATTTTTCAAGATGTATTTATAAAAAAACAATATAATATATAATATTTTTAAATTATTACAAAATTATCAATCTAATTTTAATATAATTTCATTTACCACGAGTAAAGTTTTTATATGTCCTGCTCCATTTTTATCGACACTAGAAAGTCCAGGACCCTCGATGCATGACTCGATGCGATCAGAAATTGATTTAATTTTTGGTATAACTAACGCTTTTATCACTTCTGGTCCTAATTCACAGAGACCCTCAATCGCTCCGTACAAAGATGCTAAAGGAGTCTAAAAAATATTTACAGTATTTCAATGTTCTATATTATTATATCATACATATTTTGTATCAAAATCATAATTACTTGATTATTTTTCGCTAGCGCTTGGCTGAACATACGAGTTACTCTAGTTTGCACATTATTCGTAGACGTGTTAAAATTTTTACATATTTGTGCCATAAGACGTGAAGCAAAATCACGCAAGGCCCAGTGGTTATCAACTTCGGGCCTCATACACAATTGACGAGAAACTATACAGGTTGCAACAGACGGTATTAACTCGTGAAGCTATAGAATTAATGACGATAAAAATATTAGTAATTCAAATCCAAAATTCTTTTTGAAATAATTGTTATGCAATTTCAGATGTAATAGAAAATACATACGTATTTTTCAAGATAAAGACTTGGATTGTCAAGAAGAGCTTTTACCATCCGCATAAGATAAATGAGAAGCGCAAGATGGTTTTGTACTACATTAACTCGTACCCCTTCCGCTATAAAAGTACACATGCGTGCTAACATTTCGTGTAATCCTGGATCTGCAGAAAGTGACTGAAGTGCCTCGGCTCTGCGAGCCTCGTCCGAACCAACACATGCTTCTGTTATTTCTTTGTAATACAATTGTTGTTCAACACTTAATTCATGAGTTGCAAGTTGTTTTACATGAACGGTTTCTACATTTCTTAGCTTTTGACTTTTGCCTCCACCACCTGGTTTACCAACTCCAATATTTTGACTTTTGTTTGAAAGTTTAGTCGTAGGATCGACGCTCTCCAACTTTTGAGCATCTGTAAAAAAATAATAACGTTACGAACGAGCTAATACTGTAGATTCAAGATTTATACAAAAATTGATTATAGATTATAAATATAAATATTATGTTTACTGATAATTTTTTAACTTCCTTAACAATATAATAATGCTTACTAATAATAATTATTATTAAGACATTTTAGTAAAACTTTTAGTAAAACTTTTAGTAAAACTAATAAATGTTAAAAAGAACAACACTTGATTTATTGAAATATTTTAAATTTATAATATTTATAATACAATATATAATAAGTATAGGATGTAAATTACTACCTTTAGACACAGGCGGTGGATTTTCAGGAATAGTAGGTTGAACACCATCTATACATAGCCAATGAGCTCGCAAAGTAATTTCGAGTGGTAATTTTGGCCACGATTGTCCACCGGACATAGAAACAACTTCACTAAGATCTATTTCTTTCTCTTCTACGAAGTGCAATTCCCGTCCACCACCCGATGCAAAACGAAACGGCACATGATCCTTAGCAAAGAATCCATACGTTGGCTCAATATTTTTAATCTTCAATGCGTGGTCTATGTCATGAGTTGTCATGCGTTGTCTCTTTCCATGTTTCATAAACTTTGCAGCATCCTAAGAAAGAATTTAATCGTTATTGAAAATATTTTATTTCTAGTTGTAAATGTTATTTATTACATAAAAAATAACATCTTTACATCCTTTTATGAATATTATTTATAAGATACCTGTATAATTTCTTTGAGTCTGTAACTGACATCTTCTGCAAGATCTTTTGCTGCTTCGTCAGGAAAATTTCCAACACCTATACTTTCTGCTATTACCTTTATAGATTCTTGAGACAATGTTGTCCCATATACGGATTCACTTTCATTCATAATTAATACACTTTGATCATTACAAACCATGCATGATAAATAATAAAGCTTCTAAGAAAAAATGTTTGAACATTGTTGATTTATACAGAGAAAATTATGTATAATATGCATACATGTCGTATTACACTTAAGTAATAATGTGATAATAAAGTAATCACTCAAGTTTTAATATGTAATACTGGCCTTTATAAATGTATAAATGTTAAAGTCAAAGATAAATATAATTAACCTAAATACGAAATTAAATTCTAAAAGAATATGTTCTGCGAATCAGCATTAGAGCTTTTGCATTTTATTGTTATCAAATACCGATACGTCCAGTAGTCGTCTAAGTGTATATTAAACAGTAATTAATACAAAGCTTTATGAAAAATGTGGTATAAACAACGAGAGATATAATTTTATCAAATGATTCGCAGCACCTTTCTTCCAAAACTGATCTCTTGCGCTATGCGTGACAGCGGAATTAATAGTAACTATATTAGTCCTTTGCTGAGTCGGTAAATAACACCAAAGTGTATCGTTGGTAATAAATTTATTACAGATATTTATCTTTTAGACAAGATTAGAAACGTATAAAACATATGTATGTAGATATATGCGTAAGGAATTATTTATTATTATAAATTATTTGCAGACAAAATAAATATAAAAAATATACAATTGTGTGATGTAGAAATAAATTTATAGAATATCTTAATTAAAAAAAAGAAAAGATTATTTAAATCAAATTCAAAAAATGACATTATTAAACACGCAAGTTTAAGTAAAATAGCAAAATATTGAAAATAGAGCTTTTATTAAAAAAGCGAAAAGATTTTTTTTTAAAGAGAAGATTATGAACAATTTATTTAAAATAAATATATGCAAACTGATAACGTACGTATAAATTTGTATTTTAGAAATCGTCGTTGATCATTCTTATTGTTTTTTATCTTCGATATTTATCATTAGTATTTTATGGTAATGAACTTTACAGTACTTTCACAGGCATACAATATGACAACAAAATTATTATTGTACATTGTATTGGAAAGCGTAGTGCTGCAATCATTAAGTAAACAAAAAACTTACCATTCATATTACTGTTATAATATATAGTCAATGACTTTCGGGGAAATTTCTTTATCGGATATACTTCAGTTTTAATCAGTGAATAATGTTACCAACGTTAGTTGTATAGCAGCCGTTTAGTCGGACGGATGTTAGTGTGGATTGTCATCAATGCGTGATAATATGCAATCTTCGAATTATGGGCTCTTGATGACGTAAATTGATAAAGTTATTCCGTTTTTTATCAAATTGGTGAGTAATAATATTCTTCCTTACATTTCCTAACTCTTTGTATTAAATATAATTATAGATCTCATGCAAAAATATATTACAATGAATTGCAAATAATGGGTATAGGAAAACGATACTCTATCATTAATATTATCTATGTTACGTGCAATTGTAGAAATAACGTGTAATTTATAATTATATTACACGACAAAATTACTTCATCTTGGTCGAAATTCATTATGTAACCATGGTCAAATTCGTGATACCTTTGATCTAATATAACACGCAAATACTTCACGAAATTTAAACTATTCACTTTTTCTAAATATATTGTTCCTTTCAGCAGTAATTTTCTAAATGTTGGTTTCATTCTTATTTAATAACAATTACATAATAATATTTATAAAAGTGTAGTATAATATTAGATACAATAATTAGACGATATTCCTTGGGTTATAATCATTGTTATGTCAGTTGTTACATTGTGTGTTCGATTAACTGTACAAATGCTAAACTTAAACTTGTTTATAAATATAAGGGCATCATAATAACAAATCCAAACATGATGTATATATAACAAAGATAAGAAAGATAAGTTAAATCTGAAAATAATATGAATAAATTCATTTTTATTTCCTTATACTTTTTAAACAATTTTCTGTACTTATAATCTGTGCTGATTCCTGTTTTAAAGAGTACTTACCAGATGTAACAATCGCTTTTATCTATGTAAATATACATGGTTATTATCACGCATCATTTGTTTGCATAAGTTTGCTATCTCACTAGATGTGCAATACTATGATGGTTATGATGTAATAAAGTTATATTATTTTGTATACATATCCTTATTACTCCTCTCTTAGTTTAGACTTTGTTTTATGTAATACTACATAATTATTTAACTTTACTTAAATATTGATAATTTAAATAAGGCAGTTTCATTTTATTTAAACTGGAACATTTGACTCTAATCATTTATTTAAAAAAAAACAATTTAAATTTTGCAACATACTATTGCTTTCACTAAAACTATATTAAATTAAAATATTAAATTATAACAACATTCATTTAATATATTTTAAAAAATTAAGTTTCAAAAATAAACAGTATCTCTTACAGAAATTTATAAACGTGATAATATTTATAATTGTTTAGTCATTGTCATTATATAAAAGTGAGATTCTCCTTTTTTTTATATAACTTTTGACAAATAACTAATTGTGTATTAATCTTTTCATAACCTTTAAATATACAGCTATCAGTTGTATTGAATTTATCTTTATCTCGCCACAATTTATTTTTTTCCTTATCAATGTTTCGTAAACTTGCAACAAATGTTGAAATGTATTTTGCTTTGCTTTGTTATGCTATATCTTTAATCTATAATTTTTAATAAATAACATGTTTACACCTTTCGTATTTATATTCTTTCGTTAGTTCAGTAATTTTGGTATTTTTAACGTGTATAACAATCATCACGTGTATAACGTCTATAACAAAAGAAGTTGGATAGCAGAGTGTTTACAAAAAATACAAAACAGTGATCGTCAGTTAATAAGTATCAAGCAAAATATTTACTATAACTGGGACATGTAATTAGAATACATGTGTAGATAACTATCTAAATATTCAAAATTTTCTTGTATACATAACGTATAATATTATTAGTGCAAATAAATACGAGAGTAGATGTAAACATTGTACTGTACGTATTTAAAAAAGGAAAAAAAGATTGGAAATTTAAGGACCGATTTCTCAGAGACGGAATGTATTTACTTTGTTAAGTGTTGATAACGAGTAACTACGTGTCGTGTCAAAGATAAGATAAAACCATTTTCATATTTTAGCCCTTTCCTTCAATAAAAAGCATTATTATATTACAATATTATATTATAAAAACATAATGAAGTCACCATTCTTGATGGCTTTATTTTTAGTTGAATATAATGCGATCTATTGAACATTTTTAAATATTTTTATGGATTAATTATGAATGAAGATATTTTTTGTAATGTTCATACATTTCGATTAATATTTATTAAAGAAATAAACAATTAAAAAAGTAATAATTAAGACGTATTACTTAAAATTTGTGCATGCATTGACTTACACAATACAAATTTTTATAAAAAAAATTAAATCGTGTTTTAAGTGGTCTTATCTTTTTCAGATAATATTCGAGTGATCTAGGTAACAATTATCATGGACGGAAAAGCGAAAACCGAAAAAAAAAAGAATCCAAGGGCAAGCGCGAACCCTCTTAGCGCATTGACTTTTTCGTGAGTATGGAAGAATAACATTTAGAATTATTCGCATAACGTTTTCACAGATACTTTATAATAACGCGATACTTATATCTTCGTAGCCGTATTCAGACATTCAAATATCTTACTTTATACAATTTTTAACGAATTATCATTTAACAATTGATAAGGCGTCTCAAATACATTTACTAATCTTGATAAGGAGGGAAAGATGAAAACGCGCTAATCGTTTTAAAAATATACAAATCGATTCATCGAACTTTTGTCGGCTTTGTGATTTTACCGCTCAAAGAGCATGTGTTTCAAATAAAGTACAGCATTACAATCGTCATACATATGGATGGCGTGTATTATTTTGTGTGTATATGATTAAGTGTATATACACTAAACGAAGATAACAAGATCGACAATGTTCTACTACGTGATTGCCTTTATATCAGGCACAAATAAGGTTTCATTCAATGAATAATGACAGGACCACCTTGGTTTCCTTTATTTAGCAAGTAGACGTATCTTTTCTTTGTTATCTACTAACGCTGAGTCAGCTTTATTGATTCATGAAAATCTTGGTCTTTTTTTTATATAAGTAAAGAGTATCGCAAATAAATATTCGAATGTATACGTAAATAACGTTGACTTGAAATTTGTAAAATTACTGCGTAATTTTATTTTTGAGACAACATTTAATCAATATAATGTTATGTTTTTGTATTTTTGGTAGGTGGATTTTACGTATTTTTTGGGTAGGTTATCGCAGAGATCTTGAAATAAGTGATTTATATGAGCCACTTAAAGAACATACAAGTAGTATTCTTGGAGATAAGATTGCAACAGCATGGGAAAAAGAATGTAATTCATTAAATAAGGGGAAAAATTTGCACACACTGGAAGGCATTAATCAAAAGAATGATTTTGGACAATTTAAAAAACCCAGCTTATTAAAAGTTCTCGCTAAATGCTTTGGTGTTCGTATACTGATGTATGGAATTGCCCTAGCTATAATGGAAATAGTACTCAGGTTAGTACAAAACGAAACGTGATTCATTTCTTCCCTATTATATTATTTACATATACAAGTTTTATAACAATACAAGAATAGTAAAGTTCAAATAAACATGTTTTATTATCTTGTTTTGAAGTAGTAATTAATTACAAGTAACGTTTCATATCTCATATATGGTCTTGTTTATTGCTATGTAAACTTGATAAGTTGATATCAATATGTATCAAAGATTTTTGATATCTAGATCTTAACTCTTCCATTAATAGTAATAGTAATAGTACAGTCAAAAAATATTCAAAATAATTGAGAAAATACTTGTAAAGTATCTTGTTATATTTAGAGAGAAATTTAGAGGACAACATAATATAATTTTATTGAATAAAAGGCTACGTATATTACGTACTTTTCTAGAATTAGATAGATAGTTCACGTAATCAAGAATTTGTTGCGCTTGGAGCAATTGTATAAATTGTAAAAAGATTTCTTAATGTAACCAGCTCTATATTAGATATTCAGTATTTATATAAAATAATGAACTAAAGTCTTATTGTTATAAACACGCAGATTGTTACAACCATTATTTCTTGGTCTCCTGATCCGTTATTATCATCCAATAAAATCTGCCAATGAACCGATACATAATATGACAGCATACAAGATGCAAAATAATTCTGATATGCAAGTTGCCAAATAGGAGAATCCCACAAGCGTGTTAAGTCCCTTATTTGTTGAATCCTATTCCTGCTAACATACTGCTTACCTTTTTGTAATACAATGAGTTAATGAATGTACGTGTGTAGATAGAAAATGGTTTGTTGACTATTTTGTAAATTTTAAGTATCAGCGAATATTATAAAAATTATTGCGTTCTACTAAAGTTATTAAATTTTCTTCATAGATGAGTTTTAATTAAAATAGTTCTCATTGGATATTACCTTTTTTTTTATTGCATCATAGTAGTGTATTAATGCTTAACGATTCCTCAAACTTAGATCTTTTTTGTTCATTTTTAAGCATGATATTCTCAAACAGGTTAAGATATACGCTTATAACTGACATATATTTTATCGAATATATAGGGTTATGCAGCCATTGTTCCTCGGACGCTTACTACGTTATTATAATACCAATGAGGTATCAAAGCAAGAAGCCTATTTATACGCTGTTGGTGTAATATTATGCTCTGCTATTAATATATTCGTTGTACATCCATACATGATGGCAATTCTTCATATGGGTATGAAAATACGCGTGGCTTGCTGCTCATTAATTTATAGAAAAGCATTACGAATTACAAGAACAGCATTGGGAGAAACTACCATAGGACAAGCCGTTAATCTTTTATCGAACGATGTGAATAGATTTGATATTGCAATCATATTTTTACATTACTTGTGGATCGGACCCCTTGAAACAATAATTATCACATATTTCATGTACCGTGAAGTTGATGTTTCTGCCATTATTGGAGTTGCATCTCTACTTATGTTTATACCTCTTCAGGGTAAGTATCATCTTTTTTTTTATGAAAAACCGTGGAATCTTTACTTATAGTTATATTTTTTGTTAAGGATATTTGGGTAAAAAATCATCGGAATTAAGATTGAAAACTGCCATTAGAACTGACGAACGAGTTCGTTTAACAAATGAAATTATTACTGGCATACAGGCAATTAAAATGTATACTTGGGAGAAACCATTTAGTGATTTAATCGAAGTAGCAAGGAGGTATGTATGAATGCCGCTATACAAATCATGAGATCATTTCGAATGTATTCGTTATAATATATATTTATATATAATAAATTTATTAACAGGAAAGAAATCAATGTTATACGTGCAACGTCATACATTAGAGGTGTCACAATGTCGTTTATCATTTTCACTACCAGGATGTCCCTTTTTATAACAGTATTAGCGTATGTTTTATTTGGTAAAAATATAACAGCGGAAAAAGTATTTATACTAACAGCTTATTACAGTATTTTGCGGCAAAATATGACCGTTTTCTTTCCTCAAGGTGAATATGATTTTGATAATTGATAATTTAAGGTAATTTATAAAATAGTATACAAAATAGTATATAAAGATAACTGTTCGACGTTCTAGGCATAACACAAATAGCAGAAGCAATAGTGTCTATAAAACGACTGCAAAAGTTCTTGATGTACGAGGAAGTACCGCTAGAGAATTCGAAGATAAAAGATAATCAAGAAGGAATTAAAAATATAACAACCATAAATATTAAAAGTCATAGGAACGATAATATTGACCAGCAAGAATACGCATGCCCTATAATAATAGAAAATGGTTCTGCTAAATGGCTATCGCTTGAGAAAGAAAATACATTGAATAATCTAAATATCAAAGTTCAACCTGGTGAACTTATAGCTGTGGTTGGACAAGTTGGGTCTGGAAAAAGTAGTTTGTTGAACGTTATTTTAAAAGAATTATTATTAAATGCTGGCACTATTCAGGTTTGTGAAGGCTTATTGATTTGCTTATAATGTTAAAATTTTTCATGTTGTAAAAGTAATTGTAAAGCAATTAAGTTTGATACGATTGTTGTTTTTTTGTTTCCAGATCAAAGGTGACATAGCTTATGCGAGTCAAGAACCATGGTTGTTTGCTGGTTCTGTTAGACAAAATATTCTGTTTGGTCAAAAAATGGATCAGTTTCGTTACGATCGCGTAGTAAAAGTGTGTCAGTTGAAGAGGGATTTCACTTTATTACCTTACGGCGATAAAACTATAGTTGGTGAACGAGGTATTAGTCTTTCTGGTGGTCAGCGTGCTAGGTCGGTATAACTTTTAGAACACTATATAACAAAGGAAAGTGTAAAATAATAATCTGTGTTATTAAAAAATAGAATAAATCTTGCAAGAGCAGTCTATGCGGAATCTGAAATTTATCTTCTCGATGATCCATTGAGCGCCGTAGATGCGCATGTGGGTAAACATATGTTCGAGGAATGTATATTTAAGTATTTAAAAGGAAAGACCAGAATCCTTGTTACGCATCAATTACAATACTTACGAAATGTTGGCAGAATTATTGTTTTAAAAGAAGGTTCTATACAGGCAGAAGGGTAAATATTTTTACTTCGTTTTAAATATTAACAAAAATTTTTAATGTTCTAATTCCTGTAAATATTTATCGTGATGTACATGCGTAGAAGTTACAACGAGTTGGCTGCGATGGGAATAGATTTCGGGCGATTACTGGAAAACCAAGCGCAATCCGAAGAACAAATTGCAGGTTCTACGCCTGCCAGCAGAAGTAATTCTCGCAACGCAAGTATCACTTCTTTGAATTCATTCATGACAAACGATACTACTAAACAAGCAGAACCCGATGAGGTAAGTACCTTTCTTAAAGAAGTACAAATTGTATACCGAACACACAAATTGGAAAAGCAACGATTTATAGGTAGCCGAAATGCGAACTACGGGCAATGTTTCCGGCAAGGTCTATGGAGGTTATTTTACCGCCGGTGGTAACTTTTGCGTGATATTTCTTCTCTTACTGCTTTGTGTACTCACTCAAATAGCGGCCAGTGGTGGTGACTTTTTTATATCTCAATGGGTCAATATGGAAGAAAGATTTGTAGGTATAGTTCATTACGAGCTATAAATTTGTTATTCTAGTTGAATTAATATAGTCTTGGATAATTGATGCTTAAAGGTGACGATTATCAACGGCACGGCGCACATGGATTGGCAAAGTTCGTTCTCCCGCAATGCGTGTATTTATTTATATACCGGATTGACTGTACTTACCATCATCGTTACGCTTGCACGTTCAGCTGCGTTCTTCACGATGTGCATGCGAGCATCTATGAAACTCCACGATTGCATGTTCCGCTGCATCAGTCGAGCAACTATGCGGTTTTTCAACACCAATACATCAGGACGTATCCTCAACCGATTTTCAAAAGATATGGGTGCTGTTGACGAATTACTACCTATTGCAATGATCGATTGCATTCAAATTGGTTTATCTCTCGTGGGAATCATAGTGGTCGTAGCCGTAGCCAATCCATGGTTATTGATACCCACTTTCCTAATTGGAATTGTCTTCTACTACTTACGCGTCGTTTATCTTGCTACAAGCCGCAGCGTTAAACGTCTCGAAGGAATCAGTGAGTATCATAGTATATCAATACAATATTACAATACAGTTATTGCCCATAAATCTCATTTCCGGAAAAAGTATCGTTTTCATGTCATTCAGTTCCATACTCTATCACTAAAATCTGGATGGAGCTTTCCAACTTTCCAATTTGAATAAAATAACCATAATCTGGTACATCAACCGTAACCATAAATGGTTGCCAGCCCGGTCGCCGGTGTTTGCGCACCTGAATGCGACTCTGCAGGGTTTGCCAACGATACGAGCCTTTGGAGCGGGAGGGATACTCGTCAAGGAGTTTGACCATCATCAAGACTTGCACTCTTCGGCCTGGTTCATATTCATCGCCTCCTCTCGCGCTTTTGGATTTTGGCTGGATGTTTTCTGCCTTCTGTATATAACTCTGGTAACTCTGAGCTTCCTTGTTCTGGACGATGACGGTGCTACATCGATGGAAGCCGGTAACGTTGGCTTAGCGATAACACAAAGCATCGGTTTAACGGGAATGTTTCAATGGGGGATGCGGCAAAGTGCGGAGTTAGAAAATCAAATGACATCGGTCGAACGCATACTCGAGTACAGGTAAATAACTAGCGAACCGATATAATTTCTTTATCGGCGCACTTTTATCCTATCCTTTTATTTTGTTTTTGTAACATTCTTATCTTTAATTACTTCCACTATGGCTTTTTTTAGCAAAATGGGAAGCGAACCACCGCTCGAAAGTACTCCTGATAAGAAACCTAAATTAGACTGGCCGGAAGAAGGAAAAATTGAATTTAAAGGAGTTTCAATGCGATATGCACCTCTTGAACCTCCAGTATTGATAAATTTAAATTTTGTGATATATCCAAAAGAAAAGATAGGCATTGTAGGTAGAACCGGTGCTGGAAAATCATCGTTGATCTCCGCATTGTTTCGTCTTGCTGACATCGAAGGTCCGATACAGATAGACGGTGTAGTTACTAGTGAAATTGGATTGCACGATCTACGTGCAAAGATTAGTATAATTCCTCAGGAACCGTTTCTTTTCTCTGGTTCGTTACGGAAAAATCTTGATCCTTTTTTTTTGTACACGGACGATGTTTTATGGCAGGCGCTAGAAGAAGTCGAATTAAAAGAAATGGAATTGGAAGAGCACATTAACGAGGGAGGGTCTAATTTAAGCGTTGGACAACGTCAACTCGTGTGCTTGGCTCGTGCCATTATACGAAATAATCCTATACTTATACTCGATGAAGCTACTGCTAATGTCGATCCACATACCGATGAACTTATACAAAAAACTATTCGTAGCAAATTCGAGGATTGCACGGTGCTAACTATCGCTCATCGATTGAATACTGTCATGGATAGCGATCGCATATTAGTGATGGATGCCGGAACTGCAGTGGTAAGTCAGCATAACTTTCACGTAAATTGATGAACGTCTCGTTCTTAAGAAGACGTATCTAATATATCGTTATGTAATATACAGGAATTTGACCATCCTCATATTTTATTGCAAAATGAGTCCGGAAAATTAACAAGCATGGTGCACGAGACAGGAAAGGCTATGGCGGAAGCTTTAGCAGCAGTAGCTCGCGAAAGTTACATGGCTAGAACAACCGCGCTTTGATATGATGGCATATTGCATACTTATTATCATTTAGTATATTGTGGCACTTATTAATACAAACTGTTTACAGTTTTATTAAATAATTGTGTTATATATACGAATAATTACTTATTTTAATTATTACAATTAATTATTATTAAGTATAACATATTACCCTCGTAATTTAAGTTATAATTCAAAGTGATGTTACAGATTTTACAACTTTTTCACTAAAAGTATATCCAGTATTATTACATAGTTATTTATGTATACTCAATGTTTTATAGATTCCATACAAAGAGTAGTACTTATTCAATCGGTTCTATACAATAATGATGTTGTTATATTTTTATACACATTATAGTAATAGAAACATATTTACATCACAGTTACTTGACTTTAAATATTTTCCGTATCATACCACCGATATAACCATGATTCAATGTCTTGTGAAAAAGGAAGATGTCCTTACTTTGCAAAAGTGACGAGCCTTTAAAATCTGTTAAAAATGTTTTATTAAAATGACTAATTTGTACGTGATATATACATATATGATTAAAATAAAAAGCACAACGAACTAAAGTTCCGTAGTTGTTTTATAAATCGATTATTTTGTCTTATAATATATTCAAACGATTCTATAACGTAAAGTAAGACGAGTATATCACAATTTCTTCTTCAAAGGATATAATTTTGTGTTATAATATATCTCCTGTAATATACTTCCGTAGTTGTTTCCTTTTCATTAAAAATTTAACAAATTACTTTTTTGAAATATCGATACAGTGATAAAAATGGTTATTTTACATATTTTTTTTATTAATTTACAGTTACAATTCAGTGATATTTAAACAAATTTAGATAGAATGTATGTTAATTTCTAATATTCTAAAAGTGGCAGCAACAATTGATTACGGATGTGTTAACATGCTTTTACTTATCAAAATATCCTTTAATACTTTTCATAAAAATTATAATTTTCCACAGATTGATATACAAGTATAATCATATATATATATAGGAAACAAAGAATTTTTTACGAGTTTACAAGGCAAATGTTTCTTATTATGCAATACATTAGACAAAAGTATTATAATAATATAATTGAAAAGTACATAATTGCGGTGCGTATCTAATTTGGAAAATAACAAATTATAAAGATTACTTATGGTATAAAAAAATAAATGAGAAATAAAGTAGACATATTTTTCCCGTGTATCTGTTTTGTGACTTATGTACGTTTTATTATATAGTTTTACCGTTAATAAAACAAATACGATTCTACAATCTATACTCTGCTTACTTAGCTCGCAATAATTGCTTCCGATAAAAGTATCCAAGCACATTGTCGCGAGACAAGTATACTAGTGTATTGTAATACTGACAGTAAAGAGATTACCATAATATTAAACTTAATCCCAGGGCATGAATCTGTCTAAAATTTCTAAGTTACAATTACACGGACATAATTACGATTATAATTACAGATAACAATTAAGATATAAGATTAGTGTTACAAGATTAACATTAACCTCACGTTTACGGACACATTTATCTATGATCGTGTTAGCTGTTGGACATCACTGTTTAAGAAGCCATAAAAGTTTATAAAAACTGATACATAAAAAAGTATAAAATATTTATATACTATCTCTTACATTTGTAATTTTAAATTCAGTATCGAAACGATTTGGAAAAATGTGGTAAGACATCTTTGTTTTTTTTCGAAATTACAGTTGGTAAATTGTTACGTAGTATCAAGGCGAGATGCGAAATCGTATAAATAACATGATTAACTAGCAGACTAATCAAATAAATAAAAGCGTTAACGTACACACGAGTTTGAGATATATATGTACAAAAAAGAATGACTTAAGAAACGTACGCTTGTAAAAAGAAATTCGTAAATGCTTCTATCCTTTTGCAATAATTTCGCGTTCGTACGAAGGAAGACTGCACACGTTCATTAGCTTGTTCCTCACTGTCGAGCGAATCGTTCAATGTCAGGCGAAATATGCTAAACATTCAACTTCGTAAAAAGTATCACTTTAAGTAAAATACAAGTGTCTTTAATCAGCCATTAGATGAAAACAAAAAAGGTATAAGAATCGCTCATAACTTTTTATAATTAACGATTGTCAAAGTCTAAATGTCAAACGAAAGTTTTGTTTCGCGATAAGAGATATTCGTATTTAATCGTGGGGTTTGTTTTCGAATTTCAGTTCGTAATATCTTTGCCTTTTGCTTTGGATAGCCTTGTAATGTATATTACAAATTCAAAAATATAATTAGAACTTGTACAACAAAATTAATAGCGAAAATAATGTTTCGTAATTAATTACGTTCGACCTTCGAGATAAACCGAACATTCTAGTTTTTCACAGGACGTCTTTGAATAAAGCAAAAAATAAAAAAAACAACGCGACGAGAAGCTGAATATAAAAATATTAATATTTCGTCAAAGAATAAAAAGAACGACTTAATCAAATTTTTATTCCGTCAATTCTTTGATACATTCGTGTCGAATTTAAAACTGTCATTTTTTCGGAAACAGCTTATCAAAGAGCGACCACGAATATTTTTTACTTTTTACGATATCTCTTTTTACGCGAACGAGGAAAGTTCGGGAAAAATCGAGAGATCGCGTTGCGCGCTTCTCATCGCTTTTTAATCGTACCAAGGATCAAGACACGACGGATTCCTACTCGATTAATGACTCGCAAATGAAAGTTCATCGTGGTTGCAAGAACGCGCTTTTTCCATCTTCCCGAGAGATCAACAGGTCGCGCCGTAGTTCCTTCAAAGAATATTATCGATAACATGGCCGAGGGGGAAACGGGAGGAAATTAGAACGCATTTTTCCCTTGCGCAAAATTCTAAGCGTTTACTAAATGTATTCAGTGTATATCGTATATGCGTAATCGCGCGGCGCAGTTCAACACGATCAAGATGTCTACGCAAACGTTAAAAAATCGATAACGAGACAAGACAGAGGGAAGGCCGCCATCCGGCAGCATCGAAAAAGTCGAAGACATTCGTAGAACCCAACGACGAGATCTCCGATCTTCGAACGATCGTACGATCGTCCTCGACTTCTCGCGACCTCCATTTTATTTTTCCTGCTCTTTGTAGAGACAAAGAGACAAAGAACTTTGCCTTGCGGAGGCAAAGAAGTTCGCTTCTATTCGATCTCTCGTCGATCATCGCCTTGTTCATCGCGTTCCTGATATCTATCGGATCTTATCGGATCTTCGGGCGCCGTTCGTTACAGAGATTCTTCGACGGTCGCTTTTTCCATCACGCGGAGTTCACCGTTTTCTATCGAGGCTAGCTGCTAGTCCGCGTTCGCGCGCTTATCATCGAACGATCCTACGCCTAGCGAGGCGCGACCTTCGCGGCCGGACAAATTCGTCGTTTCGCAGCTGGTGCAACGAAGACGATCGCGTTGCCCTGGGTTCGGCCGGCCTGAGCGAAGGTCGCGATAAGAAAATACATATTTTCGTGGGATACGAAACGCGACGAGAGGGTCACGCGCCTTAAAAGGACACCGTTCGAGCGCACCGATCAAACGTCCTCGAGCCGGTGGCTCATCGGTCGGCCGAGAACGCGACGATTTCGCGAGAATGATTCGATGGACACCGCGCAATAGGAACGTCCTTAAACCAGGACCTCGAGGCTCTCGCGCGAGCGAGCCTTCTGTTGGCCGCACTTGCCGTTCGACTGAACTATTATGGCGACCGATTGGCATCCGGTGTCGTAGCTGATCGGCCGGACGGCTGGCATCGCGAGTCTCAGCTTGTACCAAAAGTTAGGGTCACCCGACGTTCCACTGGCGACCTCCTTCCAGCGTAGCACTAGCACCGTTTTCGGAGCCACCTCGCTGTCCTCGCCTTGACGTTCGCGCACGGACGGCTTGCCTACCGTCGTTGAACGCGGCAACTCCTTCAACGCTATCACGATCGTCCTGGGAGACAACGTCGACAGCTGCTTCAGTATCGACTCCACCTTCGTCTCGGTCCAAACGTTGCCCATGGATGCCGGGCTGAGGATGACGATGATCCTGCGCGCCATGCTAGCGTGCGGCCCGATTTCCAGGTTCCCTGAAAGATGGTTGCGCCATTTTAGTTTTTTTACATTTTTACGGTCTTACGTTTCGATCTTTTTACGACTCGATCGATTTCGTCTTTAGAAAAATCGATCATCGAATCGATAGTCGATCGATTTCGTAAGGAGACACGAGGGCATCGAGTGCCCTTTTTTTTCGTTCTCGATGTTGGATTTTCTTTACTTGGGAGAACATTCGTGTTGTTTTTGTTTCTGGCATAACCAGAGGTTTCAACGAAGAAGATTTTTTCAAAAGTGTTCCATTTTGTTCTTTGTTTTGAATTTTGTAAAGGTACGAATTCAACTAATAGTCGCCTAATTTTTTTTATACGAGTATAAACTTGGTAATGAACCAAGCGTTTGGAGAGAATATTGTTAACCATCGAAAAGTACAGCGTTGCTTTGAAAAATTTCGGTCTGGGGAAAAATTCAAAACGTTTGTGAAAAATGATGCTTTAAAAGCATTGGTGGAAACGAATCCAACTGTATCTGCAAGGGAACTTGCTACCAGAATGAAAGTTGATCATGCAACGATATTGCGACACTTTTCTGAAATTGGCAAGGTGAAAAAGATGGATAAGTGGGTACCGCACGAACCAACCGAGCGAAATAAGCTGGATCGATTGAACGTATTACGGAATTACATGAATTGAAATATGAAATTCTGCAGCACCCGGCTTCATTTTTTTAAACATTTAGAACAGTCTGAAAAATTCCATATCAAAGTTTATCGATTCTAAAGATCAGAATTTCTTTAAGACAGGCATCTATGCGTTAAAATCTCGTTGACAAAAGTGTATCGAAGCAAATGGAGCATATTTGAATTGAATAAACAGCTTTTGAAAAAAGATATGCGGTTTTATATGTTCACTTAAAAATCCGACATTCAATATGTACCAACCTAATATTTGGATCGAATTCGTACGTTTATCAACGTCTATTTACAAAGGTGAGCTTCAACGTCGCCTTTGTCGATTCTGTTAAATGAAAAACGCGAATATCTGTATGCGTCGTGAAGTTCTAAGTCGATAAGACAGTTATCGAATCGTAAAGTACTTATTCGCGCTGACGCACTTTCGCGTAATAAATAATGATGACGGTTATAACGAACGGCTTATTTGTTCTTCGAACGATAACGACGTTAAAGCGAATCAATGACATAAGCCTTCTACGAACATCAAAATACGATGAGATTGCATTCTGAGAGGAGAATTTAAAGCTCGTTATAACGATGTTGCATTAGACGAAGATTTAGACGTTATTGTAAAACGATATTCATCCCTCTATACTATACCTAAAATATTATACTATATAATATTATCTATTAAACGGTCACAATAACAACTGAAATAACAAGAATTTTTATTATCGAGTCACAAATTCTAATAGTACGGATATTCTATAGAATATCCAATGACACTCGATCAAGTTCGATATACTGTCAATTTTTTGACAAGTCGTACTTTCTTAATATCGTATAGAACTCGACTCTTACCACGTTTACACATTAACACTTTAATGGCCGCTCGTACAACATTTGTTGTACTAAATGCGATGTTATCGTTGCCATCGAATTATCTCGAGAATCTACATAAAGTTTTCTAAAATTAATTCCAATCGATTCTAATAAATTCTAATAAATTCTAATTAATTTGACGAAAATGATTTTAACGTCTTGTCGCGTATTAGAAATTCGTGAACGACAACGTGCAGACGATGGACTTGCGAAGGAGCGAAAGCCACGACAAAACGAAGCGTTTCATTTACGCGGAATCCGTGGGTATCCTGGATGGATAAATCGATGCGTCGAGCTCGATTTGCACGGAGGCTAAGTTGCTCGTTACCGTCCATGTAAAATCGATGCTCCTCCCGTGTGAAATCTAAAGCGAGATGGTACGAAAAAAATGGTATCGAAACTCGTCACGACGCGCTCGAACCCTTCGTCGTTAGCCTGGAAGTTCGAAGTCCAAGGATGTGTCTTGGATGCCGGTGGTATTATTATCGCGTTTCTCCATTCTCGAAGGACCAATGTTCGCCTCTTAATTAGCGCAAACGAGCATCTCAAGGCCCGTGGCTTAAAGTTCAAGAGGAGTTAAAGTTCAAGTCGTAGGTTATACACGAAACTTCTTCCGCGAATAATTCAATATCACGAGACGAGGAAAGAAGATGTCGGAACTATAACAAATTTTGACCGAGGTTTTCGTGGGAAAGCTCTCAGTCAAGATCGATTTGACTGGCTCGAGCGCGAAAATCGGAAATTTTATGGGTCTCCTCGACTGATAAAACACGTTCCACGACTCTTATTTACGACTTTAATTATCAGGTCAGTCCAAAAGTTCGTGCGCATTTCTGGTTCCCGTGAATACTATTAATGCGCACGAACTTTTGGACTGACCTGATAGTTATGCGAAGTTACGTCGTTACTAAGTCGACAGTTTCGACGTGAAACTTCGCTCTATTATCAGCTTTGCAAATATATACATTTAACGTCTCTTCTTAACGGGCTTTCGATTCATCGTTTTCCTCTCCTTACCGAGCCGAATTAACAAAACGGACGACCTTAGAATTACCAGTCGAAACTCGACCGATTACGATTTAGCGAGATTAATTCGAATCCGGGGTTTGTTCGACGACGATCGTTTTCAGGAAATTCGAAAGTTCTCTTAATTCGAGCGCGTCGACGAGCGTTCTTCGACGTCGCAAAAAGGATCGGGAGTCGACTTTCACCGCTCGATTCGGTTCGGTTACGTTACGGTACACCCGGTACTTGGGACTCGATACGATTCCTGAAGCTGAACTCGCGCACCTAATTTGAGAGCGCTCTGTCTCCGAGACAAACGAGACACTCGACGTCCGAGAAAGCGGAAAACTTTCTAATTCAATTTAGCCGGGTTCCTATACTGTGATTTCCACGATCGCGGGGGATCTCTATTACTTCCGGTTAGTTTGCATGAGTACGCGACCCACGGAATTTCTCAGGGAAGCGATCTTCTTCTCTCGATCCTCCGATCGTGCTTCACGAAACACGGTCAAGTTTTTGGTGAGATTTTCCATTCGCTTCTCGAACTCGGCCAGAAAAATGTAACGTCATCGTTTTCGCTTCTCGGAGAGTGAAGTTCTCCGTTTTCATATTTTATTTTTTATATTTTATTCTCGACGCCATCATCGAGAAGTTAACCTCTACGGGCCGAATTTTTGTTTTAAATATAACAAAATTGAGGGAACAAAAAATCAACAATTATTTGATAAATACTGAAAAATTGGATAAATAAACGTGTGGCTCGAAAGTTACACTGGTCCACAGGTGGTTAAAACGATTTCGCGATGGTTGCTTTCATGGTAAGAACGAGAGAGAACAGAAAAGAACCATGGCCGTAATGCAATCGACTACGTCGATTTGATTGTAAAAAAACGGCTCCTTTTTACCTCAGTGTAAAGTCGATTTGGCGATGCTATGCAAATGCGATACAGTCGAGTAAATTTGCCGCCTACTGTGTAGCAACGTGATGCAAATAGTAGCGACAGTAGCGCCTGATAATTGTGCGTTGGAAAAGAATCGCGATTATCTACCGGCTGTTATTACTACGACGACCATCATCACCATCATTGTGTGCACTAACAGGATTTCTCCATGAAAATTAGGAAGACATTAGCGTCTGAATATTTTTCAAGCACGAACCTATTATTACGGCGCACCTATAAGGCGACCGTAGGGTGTCGTTGATATTCATGAGATGTAGAGCGAGTTCACTGGAAACTAGATTGCGTTATGCAATGCAAAGTTCGACGATAGGGCGTCTTATTCGGGGCTAATCCGCTCCTTCGTTCGATCGTAATACGTATACGCGTACACATGCACACGTACGTATCGCCGTTCGTTTGGAATCGTGTATTTGGAGTTACAATTGGCTCGATAAATTCGTACGATTATCGTTCTTTATCATTACGCCTAGCGAAAGGCGAATCGCGCCATTTTGGTCCATTTTCATTGCGTCTCTGCGATGTTTCGCAATTCGATACTTTTTCGAGGTCGACAATTTATTTTTCACTGAACGACGCGTTACCTTTCTCACTTTTTGTTTACGCCATCATGGATTTTTGCTACGTTCCAGCGATATATTTCAATTCGTAATATCCGTCGTGCGAAAGTTGCGCGATACAGTTCCTCGTTATTTCGAGAATGAAACAATAAATCTCTCCCGTACCAACAATAACACTCGCACCATCGTTCAGCGGAAACACTGGTACCAATACCGATATCCGAATCACGTTCGCGATAACTCATTTTAATTGTATTACGACGAAACGACAGAGTTTAATTGATAATAATACGGATAATATAAATTTTAGTCGTTAAAACTGTTTTTACTTACAATTTTGATTCAGATGAGAGAGTTCCAGAGCTGTGCACTTGTATCGATGTCGCGTCTCCAGAGTGGGTATCACGATACCAATAGCCATGCTGGAATCCTTCTCGTGGTAACAAACAACAGCGTCGAATTCCTTTCCGTCTGTAAAATCGAGTTAACATCATTGTAAATGTTGATAATAATATCAATAAATAATTTCTTCCTGAAATTATTCCTGAATAATATATGGAAAAATAACTTCTTCCTGGTGTAGCCGATATCGTAATTATTAACACGATTAAAACGAAGAATTTTTTAAACATTTATTACGCAGTCAATTATAGGCATCTTAATACTATTGTTGCCGCGTTTATCCGATCGTGGGGCGTATATGACCCACGGCGGCGTGGTAGCCATTTTCTTGACTGCAATTTGTTTCAACCGCACATATTGCGTTCCGATCAGTCACTTATTCGCGTGTCGTTGATGGGACAATTGCTGCTTCGCCGAAGTTGGGATTTATTTAGTTCAGTGGGTTTCTAAGGTAAAATCAAACGGAGGAAATACGGTATCTATATACTATCGTAATTGAACTTTGCCTAAACACAGCTGTAGTGAATGCATGGATTACATGTAATAGTCTTACAAACCAAAAAATATCAAGCCTCGAATTTAGGAAAAAATTAGCCACGAATCCGATGTCTTGTAATAACAACGACTCTACCCATTGTACCAAAAAGATATCGTCATGGAATTAAAAAAAAGGAAAGCAACTTCGTTCGAAAAAAAAACGTTAAAACGTTAGGCTCCCAAGAAACTCTACTGTAAAAGTTGCAACATTCCGTGATAGTTGCATCGATGAACCACATTTATGTTTGCCATGCTTTAACAAAGTTTACCGTAATATCCCTTTATGATTGTGTACAAATTTGTAACATAAAATATATTCGAACTAAAATGTTCTATTTTAAACAAATATAGACATAGCAAAAAATATTATATGCGAGGATACGACTCGCTTGGTAGAGTAACGTTCAGCCAGGTATTCGTTAAATTAATTCTTAGAAAAATAAGTTTGTTGCTTCGTTGTCTTACGCGTCTTAAATTATGCACCCTTTTTTTCATAATTATGATTTCTGCGTTATTTTGATCGTTGCAAGGTATACGTCGGAAAGAAAACAATGAAATCGTAAAGCGTAGAAACGGAAAGTCTAATCTCCTAATAGGATTCTCATCAGAGAGCCTTGCTAGATCGCCATTGATAGAATCGACGTTTAGCAAAGGTCTCTTTCATTCGAGGAGCCTAAAAGAATCAACATCGAAATCAAACTTTCCGTTATAGAATCAAGAACAACTTCGAGCATTCTCTCTCGATAGAAGCGTTTCGCGAAGCACTTTGACGATCCACGAGTGGCATCGTACGGCGGTCGGATCGTAGAAAGGAAGTATCGCGATTGGCAAATGGTCGAAGGATAATCGCGTGGAAAAAGGTGGTGCGTCCTCCGTGAACGCGACGCGTGCGGATCCGCATACGAATGAAGCCTCTCGACCAGTATAAAAACGCAATAAATTACGTCCTCTTCCGATCCATTTTACGCGGTCCTCCCTTTGTCTTTCCCGCGAACGATTGATAAACAGTCGCGGCTGGAATGTCACGAAAACGCTCGAAACCGTTTAAAGTCATCCCTTCGTCAGTCACGATCTCATCGACGAATGAGAAATTTTCCTCCACGTTTCCATTACGTACAGCTTGAACAAATAACACATCGGCTGATAAGTTTCCGGTCTGACAGACAGATGGAGCTACAAATACAAAATTAATATTTTTTTAAGAGAGTACTAACCTTCGAAAGAC
>JAITYT010000844.1:711932-724763 GCA_025433975.1 Liostenogaster flavolineata | reverse complement strand
TTTGAAATACGTTATCTAACATAGATGTAGGAATGCTGCGACTGCATTTTTTAATACTATTTATCAGCTGTGCGATGTTTTGAGGTTGTACGGCGTAACTTTCAACACATTCCCATTGGTCAGCTTGTATCAGCCCAGGAATTAGCCGGCTGAAGTTTTAGTTTGAAATGTAAAAGCCGATACATCGGTCCGTCTCACTAAGAGGGGCTAAGGATCACGAAGGAAAGAAAAACTTCGAATTCCGGTTGTTCTTTGCGTTTTCGACTGGTCAAAGGCAGAAGAAGGGATTCGGAGACGGATTAAGCCGTGAAACGCGGTGTCGAACTTTTAAACGCTCTTTTCGATCGGGGATTGGTGGAACGCGAGATTTTGTCCTTCCTTCTTTTTTCCTAGCCGAGTCGATCCGAGGAGATCCGTTCTCCGAGAATTCGTGACTTCGGCTCGTTGCGTTCCCGCGCTCTAGGCGGCTTCGCGCTGTTTGCCTCCGTTTCGCCTTTCTAGCGCCTTTCCTCCGCAATGAAGATGTTTTTCTCGATTCGAGGCTGCCGCTTCCCGAGGCCAGCAATCGACCGGAGAATTTCGCGATAAGGAAAAACGCCTCGTACCGAGAAAACGGCTCGGGAAAATTGAAGTCGCGGAGAACTCGCGAAATATTCATAGCTCGCGCGATAACGCGTTCGGGACGCAACGCGCTCTTGGATAAGTTTTCGTACCTTTATCGAAACCATTTAACTCTAGATAATTAAACATTCGTTTATTAGATTACCCAACCCTGCCAGTTTTGCGAATTCGAGATGTTCTCGTTGCTCTCACGCCATTTCATTCACAGTACCTCCATAAACAGCATAATAATAAATGCGTATGTTATTTATGTGTCAATATTAAGATACGCTAATTTGCTGGAAATAAAATAAATAAAGGAAATATAAAAATATAATTGTTTTTAACCCTTCCGTTTCGGCATGGATATTTAGGACTATTTGAGTCCCACCCTACAACAGAAGATTCAATCGAATTATTATCGTATTATTTTTGTATGTTTTTGTATCATGTGATTCCTTTATTAATAAAAGCCACCAATTTTGTTCAACTTAGAAAGGAATAAAATTTCTGCCCCAAAGAGTTCAAGAAAAACCCATTTTCTTCCGAGGTACACTGTCCATGTGTACACTTTTAACGTGGGTTCCTGTTCAGTGATGGCGCAAGGGTTAATTCGTAGTCTACGAGTCGAACGATTAGTTACAGAGTAACACTGATTTAAGTTTAGTTATCCAGGGTTAATGGGACCGATCCAACCACGATGAAAAAAACTTCATCGGTTTCGTGCCGTTCCTTCTTTAACATACCTTAGAATCCGATCGAAAATTGTAATCATATTCAACGGTCTCGTGGAGCATCTCGTGCATCCTCGGACGCGATAGGTCCTGTCAGTTGCATCGTAGTGTCAGGGCTTTCAGAAATCAGGGAATTTCCGCAACGCTACAGCGCCGCGATGAAATTTCAATGGGAGAACGTGGTCAACGATTACAGCCAGCGGTGTCGGCCAAAGAGCTAACATTAATTACTGCAACGCGCGACTAAACGCTTTATTCTCGTAATCCCTCTCGAGTATCTAGCGCGGCGCTATCTCTAACCTCCATTTCCCATTACGACTTTCGGGTATTGGTCGAGATCTTGATACTTCGCTTCTCCCTCGCTTAACACATCGGCTGATAAGTTTCCGGTCTAAAAATAATGCCCGACATGCAAATGAAAGCCCACACGTTCCTTTGATATCTTTAGAGTGTCAGATATCTCTCGTATCTTCGCTTTACGATTTGCCAAAATAATTTTCTAGACTTTTTTGATGTCTTCTGATGTAACCAACTAGACCATGTTTAAATTCAGCAAACCAGTCAGTAATGGTCGATTTTCCTGGCGCGGATTTTCGTTTCAACGGTGTTTCTTCCCATCAAAAAGCAATACTTTATCAACGCACGAAATTCTTTTGTTTCGCTAAAACCACTGTAACTTTTGAACCAAACGTCCGATCGTCACGAGATTTGTATAGCTATCTCTTAAAGGTTAACATTTTCTAAAAAAAATATTAATTTTGTATTTGCGGCACCATCTGTCTGTCAGACCGGAAACTTATCAGCCGATGCGTTAGATCGAAAACCTAGTTAGATAGTTGATGGCCGCTCTCGGGAGGGAAGGAGGAAGGAACAAAGTCGGACGATACGCGAGGAAAAGCCTAAAAGGGGCAAAAGAAAATCCTTTCATCGAAGAAATCACGGTACGAATCAAGGCGAGTCGCTTCGACCGACGAGACCGTGGTGTATCGTGGTTATCATCGCGATAGCAGGGCTCGTAGCGTAGTGCAAATTATAAAGGATCGTGCGCTCGTTCGCGGGGGAGAAAGAGGGAGGAGAATCCAAGGTGGTTCCTAGCATCGTCGGGTGGCGACGTAGCGCGTACCTTAATTAGCGGTCGGCCAGGGGCGGTGGCTGGCTCTCAGCGTGGAAACGTGTACGTCGCACGCTCGAACACGGCTAGTCGGGTTCTCTACATCGCTATGTAACCGGCTGACTGACCGGCCGTTCCTCGTTGCTCCGCGATGGTGTTTACGACAGCGACCGCTCGAGCGGTTCGCGAACTGAGCCCAGCTAAGAGGGAAATATGGGTACGAAGACGAGCCATCGGGTAAAATCGAAACTTCCACTTTTTCTGGATTAACAGTAGTCGCATCCGTAATTTTCTTTTTTGGAAACGGTGGTGGTCGAAGGTCTTACACAGGAGGAGTCAGTGGTTCTCTTTGGTTTGAGTGGCCGTTTCTCGGGTCTGTTTGGATCGTCTGATGTTCGTTTTGATGTTTTTGCAAGAAATAAATACGGTGGATTCGAAAGGATTGCGAGAGAAATGCGAAGGAAAGCTTGACGCTCTTCGACTGAGCCAAGGAACTTCCTGTTAGGAAAAGACTCGGTACGAGAAAGGAGTACAGACCCAAAGACGCTATTGGTTTAACCGACAGTTGGGTAGGAAGTTTTTCAAAAGAATTTTGAGGCGTGTCGATTTTGTTCCTAACGCTTCAATGGTCGCTTACTATATACGAGGTGTGTGTGATAGTGGGAACAACTGTTAGCGCCTGCTCACTTAAATTTGTTGTATTAAATGTGTTGCTTTGTTTTGTTTTATGTGTTTGTTTGCACATGTTGAACCATTTCGTGAATTTAGATAAATATTTTTAAATCGATCCTTCAAAAATATTGCCGGCACCTGGCGAAGTTTAACTGCGTAGATGTATGGCCATTAAAGTGTTAACATTAAACGTACTGGCATTTTCGTACAGCTAATCACATCGTAAGCGGTCGAATGATCCCTTGCGAAACACGTTGATTTTTAGAAAAAAATTCTCAACTTCTAACGTATATTAATAAAATAGTCGAACATACATTTCCATTTTTATAAGCAATGTAAAGGATTACAGTAAATTTTGAAAAAGGTCATTTGACCTTGCTTGGTACGTTTAGTGTTAATTGGAAAAGCGATTGGTTCGCATATCGCGCGAAAGTACTTCCCGTAAATGAAATATTTCCAATCGCCAGAAGCTACAACTAAAGCGCGTCAGGTGCTTTAGGTAGCTTTAGAGAACTAATTTGCCGTGCGGTTGACGAAGCTGTCAACTTATTCGATGGCGCTTAACCAATGCCATCTCCAGTGGCGGATACGACGTCGTCGATCGAATCTCGAAATAGAGCGGATGTTGGTTAACCTTTTCACTGCAAGTATTCACATTGTACAAATATTCACATTTTGATCTATTTCAAGTGGTTTTCTAAACTATTAGATCTACCGGAAAGTTCCGCCCATTTTTCAATCAAAGAAACTAATACATTTTGGATACGTTAATTAACATTTACTGGACAATACAATTTACATTATTATTATTATTATTATATTAAAGTTCATATTACTATCATATTATAGAAAAATGTAAACGACGGATATTTATGACCTTCGTATTATGACCTGGAAAATGTCAGGCCTTGTATTCCCAGATTCGTATTAAGATACGATCCGAGCGCGTGAACGTGAAAACAGGAACTTCTAAGCGAGAAGATAGGGAACCTTTAACACTAACGTATCGAGTAGGGTCAAACGACCCTTTTCAAAATTGACTTTCATTCTTTATATCGCTTATAAAAATGGAAATGCATTATTTCCTTCGATAAATTAATAATTTTTTTCTAAAAATCAACGTCCGTTTCGTAAGGGATCGTTTGACCACTTATGATTTATGATTAGGTATAGAAAAATGACGGTACGTTTAGTGTTATTCTAAAAAAGTTTTTCCAAAAATAGGAGCAGATCGAATTCGAGAGAATTCGAGAGAAGGGTTGGAAACGACATAAATCGACCGGGAAAATTTAATTATCGAATAGGAGTGCTGCGTTAAATCAAACGCGAGTACGTTAAACAGATCGAACGAAAACCGCTTCGCGACACGAGGACTTGTTTTTGCTTTCGCGTAATTTTCCACCCTCTCCGAAACGTGGAGAATTCGTCATTCGTTATCTCCGGTAAACGCGGCATCTCCTATTTTATTATCTCGATTCGAGAATCACCGAGTGCCGACAGCCTAGAAAAATACGGCCGATAATTCGTGATGCGTGAAGCTTCGAACTGCGTTAGCGCGAACGAATGTCTTCCATGTTAACGCGTTAACGAGAACAGTGCTGCAAATTACGTCGAATCGCGATTCCGATCCGTGTCACTTTGACGCAATACTCGGTTAAAACGAACGAAATCGCAGCGACTCGCGTTTAATTTGACTTGACCAAAATTGATCGATATGCGTGATAACAAAAAAGTCTGGTTAAAATTCATCCGTCCCTCGTTCGGCAATGAAATCGGCTGAACTACATTTTTCAGGATCAGCTGGATTTCTTTATGGAATTCTTGGCTAAAATCAAGCTAATATCAGCTTGGATGGTGTTTCTTCATCGACAGGTTGAATCAACATCGGAGTACAATAGATTAGATCATACAAATACGCGAGTCGTTCAGAGCCCAAATCGATTAGCTAACTTGTTATATTTAAAATAACTTTGTTCGATAATCAGGCTTAAGACACTACACGACAACAATTTTTTGACAAATATTTATCAATACATATTTTCTACCTGTTACTAATGCATAAACATACACTCATACGGATACTTAACAAAGATGTAAAACAAATATTTAATAAGTAAGAGCTAAAATATTTTGTTTCTCTTCAAAACAAACGAATATTGAAATTAGAGATAAAGATTGAAAATAAATATTATTCGTTTCGCGTTAAATAAAAAAAGCAGTAGAATTTTTTCGACATTTATTCACTGTCGGAGCTATCCATAATCAGGTTCCTCTAAAAATGGGTTTTTAGAAGCACAATGACATGTAGTCTTACCAGTCAAAAGTTATATCAGTTACTGGAGTTAAAACGTAATAAAATCGCAACATTTGTCTCGTTCTTTCACCATATTGTACGAGTCTCTTTTAGCGTGTTTGACGAACATGACCACAATTTTACCGCCATGTTATACGAATCCACCTTACACGAGCCCGTTTTATAGAAGAGTCTGCTGTATTAGTCGCACGTAAATAGGATTCTCGATTTTAGCGACGAAGAGAGCGAAACGTTTCGTGTTCCTTCAGTGCGCAGTCGGCCTACCAAAGTCGAGCGGTTTCTAATTCGCGTCTCGTCCTGCCACGGAAATCTAAAGAAACGGAGAGACGCGTGCCAGCGAGGCCTTGCGCCTGTTAAAACGTTCACCGTCTGGAGCCCGGTCTCGATGTTCGTTTTTCATCTTTCAAATAATACTTAATCGCAGCTTCGACGTATAAGTATACGTCGTTCGCATCGCGTGACGCCGCCTTCTTGTCTTACGCTCCCTTTGCCAGGGACTTGTTGCTCTAATTAAGCCAGAACCACGTTGCACCACCGAGTACCTGCCTGCCAATAGTTCGCAATTAACGTCAGCTTTGATCGTCGCATCGATCAGCGACGGGTGTATCAACGTTCCCGCTTGCAGCACCGCTAGCCTTTATTGAGTTTTGGTGTGCAAGAAGATGCTTCGATATTGTCCGCGCGTTATGTACCTACCTACGCGAGTATGCGCGGATGAAATAAGGTCGCCTCTGTTAAATTACCCCTTCTCAAATCGATCCGATGGAATTTTAGTCCGTCTATATCGATATTCCTAACAAATTTGGAGACCCACGCCCGTCACGCTTTCAGCGACGTTTCGAAAAGAAATTCCCTAAAAACGTACCGCGCTAGAAGTTCGAGCGTTCAACCCTTTGACTGCTGAAGGCGTATATACACGTTTTCAGAAGTCGATCAATATCAATTTACTATTTTATTTTACCGTATCGAGCTCAACTAAGAGAACATTTATAGAGCTAACGAATGTTTAGTACAATAGACTACAGGAAATATATTAAATTGGCTTATTGAATGAGGTCCAGTTGAGTTCAGAACGGCGACTACTAAAGGCGTACATTTTGCCCTCTGTTTTCTTTTTACTCTAAGACCTTTTACTATTTTACCACCTGATTCAACATAGAATCTGTCATTCTATGTAACATAGCAACTAAGTATCGACAGTTGTTTCAATGTCCTTCAGACAATTGGCTTTATAACGTTCAGTTCAGCATCGATTCGTGCAAACTTGTTTCTTTGCCGCATATGTAAACGTTTATTTATTTATCTAATTTTGCGTTTAATTTCTGATGTTATCCATCCGTTATTTTTCTAAACAATACGACAGACCCTAGAAATAGTTGGCCATAAGAGAAGAAAACGCGTATGGAATCTCCGGGTACCATTTCGAGCACTAGTCCGTGGACGATCAGTCGTAGCGACCGACAGTCCGTATCGATGGATTCCTTCGAGAACGCCGCCCTCGAAAGGTTAAAGGTCAAAAAGAAACTCGTTCGTCGAGCTCACCTGGATACTCTGTGCTGCGCTATCCTGCCGTGGCTAGGTAGGGTGATGTTGCTGTCGCTTTTGGACCATAGCACGGAGTTCTTGGCATCGGGTAAATCGACCTTGCCTAGATAAGCCTCGCAGAACAGCCTGGCCGCGCCGCCTAGGGGCACCAGTTGGGAGGCTGGCCGATACGTTGGCAGCGGCTTCCCCGTATATCCGCCTGATTCCTCGCCTGAAATTAAACTCGAAGTTAAATCGATTGATTCGAGTGTCTCTATCGGTCGTGCTTATTTAGCGCGCGCACGCACGTTTGCATCCAGAGAGAGGAGAGAGAGAGAGAGAGAGAGGAGAGAGGGAGGTAGTAGGAGAAGAGCGAGATGAAGAGTGATTTAATCAAAGTCCAGTCCATTCAATTATCGGATTTTCTTCGAAAAGATCGTTACGTCAGACTCCACGGGCCGAGAGTAACGTGTTTCGCGTTAATTTTCCTCGTTCACTTCGTTCCCGAATTATCCGTTGCGCGATCGAGTGCTGTCGATTCGAAACAACCAATCGTTCGATGTATGGCGAAGTGGAAACTCCAGCGGACTCGTTTCAACGCGAAACGAGCACCGCTTTAATGAAATTTACCGACGGAGGAAGTACTTTCGGTATGGGCCGCTCCTCGTTGACACTTGATACGTCGTGGGTCAAGATGGTCGATGATCGGTCAAGCGACACGGTTAAGAGTAGGAGTTTAACCCTTGGGGGGGTCGAAAGTCTTGGCGACGGCGAACTTTGAACTCGTTATTGGATTTGAACGTGACTTTGGTCTGTTAATTCTTTATTCGTCGGATTATCGCGCGTACGTTGGAAATACGAGAAACGGTGATAAAAGAGCAGGAATGGTCGCCGTTTTTACGACAAGGTCGTACTTACGACCTAGCGCGCATTATAATTTCACGACACTGACCTATCTCGTGGCAGTTTGCACGAATTAAAATTAACCGAGAGTTCATTGGTCCAACTGAAAAGCTCTGCCTTCGTAGGAGCGTAGAATTACACGTCCAGCGTTCCACGATGAAGCCACTGGCTTCACCTTGGGTAAAGAACCGGTTAAAAATAAGCCTTGTTTGCTGTTACTCTTGTTCTTGCCGTTCTTCCAATATTCCGAGAATTTGTAACCGCCGTTAAAGCGATGGAGAAGATCGGGAGAGTGCAGGTTGCATCCAATCCCACAGCCGTATAATACAATTATGTACCTTTCCATGTGCTCTAACTACGAGAATGATGTTGTTGCGGTGATTTCGCGGTCTCCTGATAATATACTGCGAATTCCGTGCGACATTAAACGCATTTACGGTTATCCCAGAGCGATAATCGGAATCGACCAACGTGCTGACATCGTTTTAACGATTTTCGATGAAACGGATGTCCGTACGACGCGACGTCACGTTTACATTTCGCTCCAAGTAAGAGCGAGATCAATTAGCGAAATTAATCTCGATGCCATCGACGTTACGTCCGTTCGATGTACGCTTATCCGTTAACAGGCAGCTAACTTCTTCCCCCTCCATCGGATCTCTCAATTATCGCTTAGTCTTCGAATACGGTTATTACAGACGTAATAGCAGCATCAAAGTTACGTAGCCTACGATATTACCTCCTTACGTCCTTTGATACCGATAGATGCACGCACCTGCGTAATGAACATTATCGAGTCGTGCCTATTACGTCTTGGCCTTAAACGAATGGCGGTTGGAAGTGTTTCGTACACTTATTCACTTTTTCACCTTGCCAATTTCAGAAAAGTGTCGCAATTTCGTTGTATGGTCAATTTTCAGCCTGGTGGCGAGTTCCCTTGTAGATACGGTTGGATTCGTTTCCACCAATGCTCTTAGACCATCATCTTTCACGGACGTTTGGGTCTTCCAAGCGGTTCGTCTTCTACGGAAAAATTACCGGACCGAAATTTTTCAAGGCAACGCTGCACTTTTCTTTTCTTGCAGCATTATTATCAAGTTTATACTCGTATAAAAGAATGACACGAATATCAGTTGAAATCATGTCCTCACGAAATTCGAAACAAATAACAAAATGGAGGCGAATTTTAACGCGCAAAGAAAATCCGACGTTTCATACGCATCGACCTAACGACGTTGCAACGTTCAGAGGTTCGGTCCAATCTCTCGCTGTCTCTTCCGAGATTCGTTTCCAGGCCAAAGAAGCCCTTGGTCAGCGATACGCTTGACGAAGAGTATCGAAACCAAAGCGAACCAAATACCTTCACGGTGCTCGTCGATACGGACGATTTGGAATTCCTGAGAGGATTCGGATGAATGACGTTAAAAAGAAAATAGAAAAAAAAGAATTCGATCCTTCGTACGCAGGGTCGACGCTCGACAACTCAGCGAGCATCGCGCAGGTTGGACGAGAGAAGGTAAAAGATAGATCGATATCGGCTAATTGTCAGGGAGTTCTCGGTTTCCTTCCGCGACTCAAGGCAGGGCAAGATTATACCGATGTACGTGCACGTGCGCGTGCACCTGGAAACGCAGTAATCGTCTCAGGGAAGAGAGGAGGAGGAGGAGGAGGAGGAAGAGCTACGTTCGTCCACGTCTAATCGACAAAGGGCGTTGGCTTCGTGTCGCGGTGCACCGTAGGACGGATCGCGGTTCACCATGAAATACGTTTCGCAGCGACTCTCCACCCGTCTTCGTTGTCCCGCTCGGTGAGACTCCTTGAAATTTCGCTCCACGACGAGCCACGGCGTCTCGCTCGATTCCATTTAACGTAGAACCGCGTCAGCAGCGACGTAACCTCTCCTATTGCCTCGTTCTCGCGATACGAAGATTCTCCCAATTACGAACGGCACCGCGTGCTTTCGAATTTCTTCTCCCTTTCGAATGGGATACGCCTAAAGACAAGAAAGGTGTCCCAAACTCGATGAACTCCGCTGCTCCAGCTCCGTGAAGCTATTTTATCGAGGATACGTATTCCCTTTGATCAGGTAGAGCGTTGTTGTTTTTGCTGCTGCGTTTAACGGGGGAAAGCCTTGCTCGACCTTGACGAAACGGTCGCTTTTTTGGCCACGGTTGTTTCTTATTTCTCTTTGGTACGATGCGTGAGTAGGACAGTAACAGCGTTGCTCGTCGTTCTAGCACTAAACTTTTAGATCGTGCAGCTTTTCTTTTCCGATCGAACATCTTTTAGCAACTAGTAAAGTTGTTCGTGCTTGCGTTTTATTCGTTCGTTGGATAAATCGTCGACTCCTTGCCGTACTTCGACGAGTCTGACTCGTCGAACCCAAGTGCGTCAGAGTCCTGAGTGTCCACAGCCACCTCAATTATGTTTACAATGTTTTAACGAACAGCATGTAAACTAATGAAAGTAAATGTTATATAGATTAAATTATAATTATATATATATATAATTTATATATAAATATTAATTAAAATGTCATATATTAGAACCTTGAATAAGTTCTCGCAGTTTTAAATTTTATTTATTTATTTAAAAACTGCGAGAACTTATTCAAGGATCTAATATTTTGAAGTATCGATTGAGATATTGTATTAAAAATATGTATATAAAGAAGGAACGGACGAGTTCGAATCGCAGTTGCCACGTTTAAGACATCGACTCTGTCGGATTATTTCAAATTGAACAACCGTACAATTGAAAAAAATCGAAGACCGACGATCGCGTCGACGACCCTCGAATTCACGTTTCCAAGCAGCTTTCTTGCAAGACGATCTGGTAGGGACCCAACGAGTTCGAATCCCAATTGCCACGTTTTAGAGACACCGACGCGTCTTCGACTTCGTGATTTTCGAAATATCTTGTCAAGAACGCCTTTATAGCGCGGAGAGGGGGTCGAGGCTTTCGTAAAATCCAATAAAAGTAAAATCGACTTCTCGATACTCGGTTCAGCTAGTGGAAGCATGGCGGAGTCGCGTGGCGACGGCGGAACCCGGCGAGCTTCTCTCGCGGCGAAATTGCACGACGGGCAGGACGGTATCGACAGTTTTATCGCTGGTGAAGTTTTCCCCTTCGTATTCTCTCCCTCTTGTTTCTCTTTTCCCCGATGGTTTACGCGGGCAGGAGCTTACGCGCTGGCTCGATTCTCCGACTAGAACCATCCGACCACCGATAGGAAAAAACTTTCGAATCAACGACGAGAGGAGGACGCTGTTGTCTTCCCTCCCTTTTTTCCACGCCGAAAGGCAACGGCCATATTCCCCTTTGCATCGAGGGTGTTCTCCTAACTAGCTTTCCGTAGGATGAAATAAGGGAAACGTGACCGTACTACTGGCGCATGTTCTCTCGATAGGTCGATTTAACTGGTCAGCATGGGAACCATTGCGACATCGGCGCAACAGCGAATTCTTTTCTAAGCTGGTCGTGAGAAAACGGTATCGTAACTATGATCGATCCAATTCGACGCTTCTGTTGGACTTCTCTGGAGCTCGTGTTTCAAAGTATAAAGTAACAAAATTTCAATAAACAAATTGCATATTTAATTCTACCTTTTGCAGTATAATTCTTTTCCTAGTTTCCTCTCGGCCAAGTCTGATTTAATTTTTCTGATTTTGATGTCACGTGTTAGGTATGGATCAACTGCTCGCAGTTATTTAAAGTTTAATGTTTTATTAACAAAACGATTGTTTATAAAGAATACTTAGTTTATCGTTGTTTCAAAAAAACATTTCAAAAAAAACTCTACCAAATGTATGTACGTATATATATGTATTATACTTCCTCTGGATGAAATCGGGTTTAATTTCGCAAAGATTTATTTTGCTAAAACTTCTTTTTCAATAAATCATACGATATAAAAGTTCTTTTCGGACACGTTTAATGCGCATCACAACCAGAAACCAATCGAGACGATGTCTTCTAAAAACGGAGTTTCCCCAAAATTCGAGAAGCACAATAACGTTCAGAGTTATCAGCCAAAAGTTGTATTAAATGTCGTAGTTAAGACGTAATAAAATCGCAACATCTGTCTCGTTCTTTTAGCGTCTTATACGAATCCATCTTACACGAAGCCGTGTTGTACGAAGGTCTGCGGTAGTCGGTAAAGCGTCAAAAAAAGTCGTTCGATCGAGTCTCGCGACTGCGGATGTCGATCCAATCTCGAGAGCGTCGTTCTCTCGAGAGGACGAGCAACCTTACGACGTACCAAACTCGAGCCGCGAGATTCGACCTATGATTAAAACGAAATCCTAGAGTCACGCGCGACGACGTCATTCGTTAAAGGGTCGAATCGAAGGTGAAATTGAATTTTCACGGTTGAACGTGATTCGTTATCGAGAAGAGCCTCGAGACTTCAAAACAGTTACGGAAAGGAAATTATACTTTATCACCCGGGCAAAGGACGATCGAAGAATCCCACGATTATCCGGATAAATCGGATTAACCGAGCCTTCGTCCGAGAGCAAAAGTTTCCCCTCCGTTTTAGGACATCGTAATTTCGGCGAGTTCGGAGAAAAAAAAACAGCGGAAGACTCGTGGCGAAATTCCTACTTCCCGAGAGCGGAATTTATGCGCGGACTAACCGCGCTAATGGTCATGCGAGTCGCACGATACGCGGCGTTTCAATTCTAACTTGGTGCGTTAACAGCGTGCTTTCCCGACGCGGCCGTTCTTTCCTCTTTCGTGTTCGCCGCGTCGAGGGTACAAGCACGAAAAGCTCGTCGGGACCAATGGAAGCCGCTTACGCGCACGGAACCGAATATACGAATATCGAATCCGAAAGGGCGAAATTATTTAACGTCGCGCTTTAGCTGAAAGCTCCGGCTTTATTCGTTCTCGCTTCCGTTTCGATTTTTTTCCCCGGGCACCGGTAATAATTACGCTTCGTGCATACGGAAAAGCGTCAAGGTGCGCGCGTA
>JAITYT010000844.1:618081-641229 GCA_025433975.1 Liostenogaster flavolineata | reverse complement strand
CTCTCTCTCTCTCGGTTCCACGACACCAACGAGACCGTATTAAAAAGAGCTTTGAGGATGCGTCGACGCGCGAGAAACAGAGGAGAAAAAGGATCGATTCATTTGGCCTCTCTATCTCCTTTTAAATTATACATTTCGACGATAGGACGCTGCGTCGACGACTTTACAACGCGATAAAACGAGGACGACACCCAAAATCGATCTCAAAAATTTCCTAACCGTCGAACGCAAAAACCAAAATCGTCGTCGAACTTTGACGAGTTTTCTTTACGAGGTTGATCCGTTATTAATCGTCCTTAGGTGAAATTCGGCGATAAAATCGGCAGGCGATCGATGAGACGACGAATATACTCGTAGTGCGCCAGTGAAAAATGAAGAATTCCCGTGTCTGAAGTGAAGAATCGCACGTCAGTCGAAACGGACTCGAGAAGAATGTTGCACCTAGGTCAGGAGTGCCGTTCGTTGAGCACAAAGACGCGATTCCTGTATTACAAAGCCTCTCGGTGAGCCACTTTACCTATCCAAGCGCCTCGCGTTTACGTTTCACTTTGCACAGCGCAAATCCTGAGAGTATTCACGTTTGATCGAATATCAAATATCGAATAATAGCGAGAAAGATAAAAATTAGGTTACTTCTATATCTTTTATCTTTTTACAGCAATCGATAGAAGCGCTACTGTATTACGAGATCTTGCGTAAATTTAACTCATTATCCGCCAATGTCCCATTTTTTGGACACATTTTCAATTTCCAAGTTTAAAGTTGAAAGTTGATCAGTACGGATATTATTATACGGTTAATTTAATTTTTAGGATTTTTAGGATTTTTAGGATTATTTTTGACGAGTCTAAATCGAAAACTAAAATGATCGTACGAAATTGAAGAGTCACTCGTTCTCCTAGTCTTTCTAACGCTTTACTGTCAGCCCAGTTTGGGTGGGATGTGCGAAGACTGCCAAGGCTACTTTCAGGTAGTTTGCAGGATTTCAGTTTCGATTTCAGAAATTCGATTGATTTTAGAAATGAAATAGTATTCCTTGTTGAAAGAAATTAGTTTTCTCTCCTTTGGTACATTTTCACGACGATCAATTAATTTTTGCAAGAGATAAAAAATAAGAGAGTAAAGAATTCAAGAAAGTTTGGCTGATAAATCGTCCTATAGCAGTTTTCGTACTTTCAACGAGAGTTAGGATCAAAGCTGTGGGCAAGAAGTGCGCGTCGAATGTCGTACCGGAACGTTAGCTGAAGGTCGATCGGAGGTAGAGCGATATTTCGTTTCGGTAACGTTCTCGTAACCTTTTCCATGAACTTCAAAGGTGGCGCGGCTGAAATCCTACCACAAAGAACCTCCGTGGTTTCGATAAGGAACGCGGTGTTGCCTCCAAGCGTCCAAGGTTCGATGTAAGTTAGGGCCACTTAAAAATGATCCAGGCATTAAACGAAGTACATGAATCACAGCCTACGCGGAATCGTAGTTGCAACAACAAAGAGGATCCAGCTGCCAAACTCGTAAGAACGGCAAGGCCCGTTCTTGGCTAATAATAGGTACGATCGAAACTGCTATCGGTGTTGGCTGGCAAACCGTAGCGATTGGCGCTTTGGCGCAGTCTGGAATCGTTACGAGACCGAGGCGGATGCGAGTCGACTTTCGAACGGGAACCGCGACGCTGGAGTCACGTCGAACTCGTCGCGATTAAAAATAATCAAGCGATTTCGACATCAATGATCGTCTCGAACGCTAATGGAACGACGAACGTTGAAAATCATCAGAAGCGCGTCGTAGCGACGATTCGTACAATAATGTACGTACAATAAATTTATCTTGGATAGACTAGGGCAGGTCAACTTTTTGGTCAACCTCTTGCATACCATGCGCCAATTTTTTGACAGATAAGTTCAGATGCGTCACATAACTCGAGCACTTTTTATGTCGTCACGTTCATAGTTAGTGGTTGAAGTGTATATTTATAGATAAGGATAGAATTTACTTCGCTTAAGGCAGGAAGCGGGATAACTTAACCACTCGGTTAAATTAATTAATTTATGCCAGTTTAACACTAGATCGCCCGAGATTCAGTATATACCGATATTGCCTAAGAGAAGTCAAAATGACTGCTTTGTGAAAGAATAACTAATTCATAAAAATTAATTTTTAATGTTATTCTATATTATTTAAAGTCACACAACGTGTTATTAGTAAATATTCAATAATAAAGAAAATTTACTTCACCTAGAAAACAGAAAATAGAAAAAAATTAGATGACTTCTTCGGGCAATCTAGTGTTAATGAAGCACCAATCTAAAATAATCAGGAATGATCTCTCAGAATTGACTGAAGCGCCACTTCTAATCATCCAATGCGCCACGTTTGGCCTTCCCTGGACTAGGACGATAAAGGGTGACGCGGTGCCCTTGTAACGGGCAGATTTTTTTTCGACACCTGTGCGTAAACACAGACATTAATAGATATTATCAGCTATTCAAGGACGAATCCCCGAACGTTTTTCCGATCGTACGTCTGTAACATTATCGTACTAGCTGTGCTAAAAGAATAAAAGAGTTCGATCGGTCTCGGCTGGTCGACAATCTTTTTTTGATATTATATCACTGGTCAAAATTTTACGCGACACCCTCGTCGACCCTCCGGAATCGCGGAGCTTGTTTTTCTCGACCTATCGGCCAGTTACGAATCCCCGACTCATCCTGTCCTGTCTTCTTGAAAAATTTGGGGAAAAAATTCACTGGTATCGTCACGTATGTTGTGTAGACAGAGCTGGAACAGACGGACAGACAAACAGAGAGAGAAAGAGAGTCGAGACAAGAGAGAAAACCAATTAGAGAAACCAAAGAGGAAAGAAATGGAGGGGTAAGAATGGCGAAGACGATCCGCAGCACGCGCTCTTCTCGAGTCATTTTCGAGTGGGTACAAAAATACAAGCAGCGGTAAAAGCGCCTATCGTCGAGCCACGGATTAAAGCGCCTCCTCGATGAGCCTAGCTTTAGAGAGGTGTACCTCCTCCTCGATCGATCCTCCTCTTTCTCCTCGACGTTCCTGGATGTCAACGAACTTTCCGAGAATCGTAGTGGACGCGTCGACGACGATGACGACGATTGCCCTTCGCAACTACAACCGCGAGCTCTCCTAGAAAATAGTCGCCCGTTCGAGGCGCGCTGCTGACCTCCGCTTATTGCTTTATTTATTTTCAAATCGGTTCTACGAAGAGGAGAAAAGCCGGGATCGTTGCCCCTTCGTTTCGATCCAAGCGTCGCGTTACGAGACAGCGCTGGTAACGCGCACGAGGGGACGTCACCGAAACCCTTTCCTTTCCTTTCCATTTCTTTCTACTCCTTTCTATTCGTTCGTACTTTCGAAGATCGAAATTCTCGGGGTCTTCTTCAAGAGAGTCTAGATCTGATTCCGAAGCTGATGTCGATCCGATCCCAGGATTCGTTCTATTTGCCCAATTTTGGGTGCTTTTAGCAATCGGTCTGAATTACGAGTCGAATTTATCAACGTTAATTACTCGATGTAAACCGGAGCGTCGCTCTGACATCGCTTATGTCTTTCCATAATTATTCGATTACAAATATATATATATATGTATTCATTTTTCATCATCATCATTCATTATATTTATATTTCCATAATCGTTCTACATTCTTCGGACACGAGTACTACGATATTTCCGATCGACCATAGCTTTCTGATACGAGTCTCGGTTCTCGGGGAAAATTCGGTGCGATTAACCTTAGTTATAGAGTTTAGTTTTAGATATCTCTCACAGAATGCGGACATAAATTAAATAATGACGAGTATACACGTCGAACGCATGATAAATGATTCTTTTATAAATTGTACGAAAAACGAGGGAGGATTATGTCTATATGTGATAAAAAATTAACGATTCGTTCTCGAAAAGGTTGTACTTATTAAAAACTTAAAAATTGTCAGAAAATAATAAAATTCGTAAAGAAGAAAAATTAAAGAAAAAGAAATAATTTTAAGAAATTCAGTCGATTTCAGTGTGGTATTTTTTTCATTAAGTATAATAAGGCGTAACCTTATACTTTATTTTGATAATAATGGAGGATATAGGTAAAAAATCCAAGCAGAACTTCTAGCCCGTACATCTCATTTACGTTATAGGAAAATATCATGAAACTCCGCTCTAAAATACATAAAAGTTGTATCGGTAATGCAAACATTTTTTGAAATTTCGAACGTTTATATCGAATGATAATTTCTTATTTTCCAGGACGTGTAAACACATCGAACGCGGTTAACACATTGAGAACGGCACTCTGCTCGCTTAACGAGCTTTCCAATATTGCGACATAATTTATTTATTTGACACAATTATAATATAGTTTTAACAATATAAGTTATATTATAATAATTACAATAATTTAACTTTCGACATTTATTTCGTTTAAAAAGGAAAAATTACTATGAAATTAACGTTGCCGTTTGTCATAAAAATATGCAAGGCTTCGTTGCCTCGGTAACATAACGAGGAAATTAATTTATTTTTAATTCATAGAGTGGTCGATACGCGCACGCGTGAAAACGATAAAACGAGATGTCTCGTCACCCGTCCTCAATGCGTTAACCGGTTAATTCAAATCGTGTCAAATAGCGTCGATCGTACCCGGACGCCAAACGTAACGGATTCTCGCTTGGAAAGATCGAAACTGGCGGACCCCTTCGCGCTTTCTCATCCTCGTTTCTGCGATCGCGAGATACCTCGTGACCTCTCCCACGGCAAGTTCGCAGAACCATTTCGTACGTCCCACCGAATAAATAATCGTGGCGCTCTCCTCCCTCGTCCTTCGGGCATCCCGCGCTCCCCTTCGCCCCCCTATTGTCCGGCAGATCGACTCCTCAGCCTCGCGCGTCCTCGTTTTTCGTTCCATCGTCGGCGAGGGCCTTTCGCTTTTTTCTAAAGCGCGTTTTATCGAAATTATCTCGTTGGAAACGAACGAAAGTAAATTTGGTGAGCGACGGAGTCGCACCACATCCCATTAGCTTAATGGACCGCTCAAATACGGACGCGGACTCGCGTATTTCCGTTCGGGATAGTCGCTCTCCTCCGCGCGATTAGATTATTCTCTCGTCTTAACGAAGGTCCGCCGTCGAAAGCCGCCTTTACGCTTTCCAACTCGCTGCCAGTTTTTCTACCTCCATCTGTCTATTATCGATGCCGAAGACCTTCGCTTTCGATCGGAAACGCGGTGAATTATCGACCGTTCGCTTCTCGACGAAACCGAGAGAACGAGTCCGCGGCAAATATTCCGTCGTAACGAGCGTTTTTTTAATTTCTTTTTAATTCGCGTCTCTTAGCGTCTTTCTCGAGGAAGAAAAATATGCAGAGTTTTATCGTGTTTGTAAAGAAAAGAGACAAAGAAAAAGGACGAAACTTGATTCGACGTCGCGATCTCGATCGATCAGCGGTTGTTTCTTTAACGCGTTGACTGCCGCGGCGGTCACCGGTGACCGGCGACGCGACCGAAAGGAAAAATACATAATTCGAATAGATATCGATTCTGATAATCTTGTCAACAATACCATCGTTACTGCAACGGTTCGAAGAAACTAATATACTATATAGAACGCACGAAATAATTTTGTCGACGAGTGAAAAATATATCGAGGAATCCTATCGAAGCACTCCAGGCAAAGAGAAGGTGAACCAATGCAATTGGCACAACGTCACCTTAGCTATGCATCTCTCTGGATATATCCATGCGCATCCAGACGCACAGTTTGTTTCGGTCTCTGCAAAATTCCCTTAATGCTTTAAAATTGACGTCGAAAGAAGACCGCGAAGATCACTCGTCTCGGTTTATCGCCAAAAAAAGAACCCCAAAAGTTCTACATCGATGAAATAACGGTTCTACCCCGAAAATGGCAGAAAGTTGTAGATCAAAATGGAACTTTACTTGGTTCGACGATGTCCATTCGAACGTAAGAAAGATGTGATGTGAAATTGAGTGCTAAAACGCTACGAACTTGTTGCCCAGCCTAATACCATCCCGACGATGCGCGTGTACAGCGGGCGTAAAATTACGCGCATCCTTGATCGCAATAAAAGGATATTATTTCGTGACCGTCGGCGCGATCTTTGCCGTAACGGCGTCTTGATAATTTTGCGTTAGCGTGACGACGCTGTCGAAAAATTTGCGTGGCACTCGACGCGTTAACACCTCGCGCGATTTACACGAATCCTAGCGATCGCGAGAGAATGAAGATATTATCGCAACCTTCGAGGAGAGAATTCCATGGCGATTTCGCTCCTTAAACGGATTTCGATTCGCTCTGAGCGGCGTCGTGACGCGGAACGACGCGGAACGGCGATGCAAGAAGACGGTGCATCGCGCCGGTCGAGGCTCCCAACGATCCTCTCGCGATAATGGTAGGGTAAATCCTCCGGTGGATTGAAATAATGACGCGCTTCTACTTTTTTTCTTTTTTTTTCTTCGCCCTTCGTATTTTTGCCTCCTCCTCCTCTTCTCCTCGATCCTCGAGTCGAGGGTGGAGTCGACTCGAGCGATTTTGAGGAGCTAGCCGTGGTGAAAGTAATTGGCAAGGATATAGGTGTAACACGAACGTACTCCCACCCGTCTATACTTACGCGTGTGCGCGTACGTGTACAGGCACGTGTTGTACGTAAATAACGTGTCCGTATATTCGATAAAGGGCGAATTAGCGAGTGGTGGTGGAAGGTGGGGAAGAAATTAGCGGCAGGTCGTGATTGCCGTGCATTGGAGCGAGGTGGAGACGGTCCTGAACTGAAAGGGGCAGTGAAGAGGTAGGCGGGAGGGAGAAGGAGCGAAAAGGACCCCGTGGTATCGGTAATAGCGTCGGCGATTAAATAAATTGAATTCGTCGTCGATGAGAGAGAGAGAGAGGAGTCGGAATTCTCTTCGACGAATCGATCGATCGATCGATCGAAGAGGAAATTCGATTGTTTCTCGAGCTCGCGTCGTTGTCTTTGGAAAATAGCAGCGCGCAAACGAACGCCTAGTCGATATTTCGACTCTCTAATATCACGAAACCTCGATATTCGTAGAGAGAATTTTTCTCGAAAATCATATTTCACAGCGATGAGATCGAAACGAAAAAAAATGGAAGATACGATAATAAATAGGAAGAAACGTCGATCGGAGCTTCTCGAAATTAGAATGGCAGTAACGAGGCGACCGTGCGACTACGAAAATCGCTTTTAACCCGTTACCCGCCGCAATTCAAAAATGCAAGAGAAAATTAAATTAACTGCATAACGACTGCATAACTGTATGGGACATTTTTAACCATGGGTAATAGGTTAAGACGGTGGGTTCTCGGGAATTTTTTAATCATCGTCGCGTCCTACGACAGAGTACGTATAAGCAAACCGTATTTCAAACACGCGAACAACCATTTTGATTTTATTCCATTTTTTGTTCAGGATCGTTGCCTCTTTCTCCGATGCAATCGTCGAAGCTTAAAGACGAGGGAAGAAAAACGGAGAAAATGGAAGCTGCTACGAGCGAGCGAGGTTAAAGTAAAAACGGCATTCTAGCGTAACGATAAATGGAATGACCCTATTTACAGTTATTTCTCTGGTACTCCGGTATTCCGTGATACATTTCGAAATAATACGAAATATTTTCGCGATACACTCGCAAACGTCAAAAAGGAATTTCTTGCGTTCGAGTTCTTGTCTCGTCGTTGCTTGTAGCTCGATAAATCGTGTTCCATAATGCTAGAAAAGTTGCCCTATAAAATTTGGAAGAACGTTAACATCGACTAAATTCGGGTGATTTACGATGCACCGTGGATCCTCGTATATTTCGCTTCGCGACATACGAAGGAAGTCGTTAGGATAACGAGGAGATGCAAGATCTCAATAACTCGGTCTTGAGCTGGATTCGATTCGAATAACGAGACTTAATGCAGTACGGATCGGTCTGTTTATTTTCTTCGTCGATTTACCGCATTGCAAAGTATCGTCTCAAGCATTTTCTTTCGAAACGAGATTCCGGAGACTATTCGAAATTCACGAAACGCGTCCGAGACAATTGACGTAATCGTCCACGAGCGTTTCGAAGGTGGCTGATTTCGTAAAAGTATATTAACGCTTTGCCGGACGCTGTCACGTACGCGTCGCTTCTTTTAGCCAACGATGAGGCTATTTTATCTTTAAAAGGTTTTTTATCTTTATTTTCATTAAATATTTTTATTTTTAGAATAACGATTGCATTCACTGCTCTCCTTTTCCAATTTTCTAGATCGTCTTTCGTTAAAATTTTAATATATTTTTATATAATATTTGTCATGCTAATTCGTATTGTACGAGTCACTTAGATTATGCGGATACACGAGCCGTTCACGATCCAAAGCGATTAAATTATATTTAAAATAACTTTCTTTAATAATCAGCCTTAAGACGCTACACGACAACAATTTTTATGGTCGTAGATTAATAAATACTTTTTCTTCACAAGAAATGTACATAAATTTATCGATATCTTTTTAAATTTATTCAACGCGCTTGACTTTAAGCACAGCTTATGCATGTACCAGAGATAACAAATGTGTACTTTCTCTGGATAAAATCGGGTTTAATTTCGCAAAGATTTATTTTCCTGAAACTTTTTTTTCCCTCAAATTTAAGTCGAATAAAATAAAGCATACGATATAAAAACTTTTTCAAGTACGTTTAATGCGCATCGCTACTATTTATTATATAAAACTATTTATTATATTATATAAAATCGCAACGCCTATCTCGTTCTTTTACCGTGTTAAACGAAGATTTCGTTTCGTTCGTTAATTAAATTAGTTAGCGATTTTTCTCAAACGTACAAATATCGATAACTCGATAGATCGTAGAACTCCGTATCTCTTCCGTGGAACGAAGGAAAATATTGCAAGCTAATGTTACGCTTCGAATTATTTTGTTGGAGTAGAGTTCGAGTAGACGAGGGCGAGCTGCGAGATACGGACGCACCGCGGAAAGCAAAACTTTCCTTCGTAGTACGTGGCAATCGTCGTCGAGTAATACTCGACTTTCATTTAATCCCCTCGAGATTAAAGTGGCGAGTCGAGATATCATTTAGAAATGGCGAGCGATTTATTAATAAGAGACGCAAAAGTTGAAGCACGTATGAGAACCGAATGGGACGTATTTAAGGATTCTTTCAGATAAGACGCGTCAAGGGAAGGACGAATTCTGAATTCTGAATTCTGACTGTGAGCTCCAACCGACACTGGCCTCCGCGATTTACTCCGATTGAAATATTTACGTTCGCTTCGATTCAAAATTCATCCATGCGCGATGGACGAAAAGTCGAAGTTCCGAAATTCGACTTGGATATCATCTTGTTCGAAATCATCTTGGATAGAGAAGAGAACGACCGACCGGTCACTATTCCTCCGTCTTTCCACGTTCTATTAGGTCTAGCGGAACGTAATCAAAATTTCTTCGATATTAAAGGATTTTTCTTTACGTTATTTCAAAGATTTTTTAAAAAGGGAATCGAACAATTGTCTTTACGCTGGCAAAAAGTATTGGATAATTATGGGAATTGTTTTGTTGATCAGTATTTAAGATTTCTTTATTAAATAAATGTAGAAAGAATTTTTTATTACTTCTCGGTCCCTCGAAGTACGATATTAGGTTGGTGCGTATGAAATGTCGATTTTTAAGCGAATATATAAAACTGCATATTTTTTTTCAGAAGCTGTTTATTTAATGAAAATATGCTCCATTTGCTTCGATACAGTTTTCCTAACGAGATTTTAATGCATGGATGCTTGTCTTAAAGAATTTCTGATCCTTAGAATCAATAAACACTGATATTTCTCGGTTTAATAAACGTCTCTACCTTCGGTTTGACGAAATTTGAAAAAACCTGGGACATTTTTCACCCCTGGACGGCGCATTTCTCGTTCCTCCAATTATGCCGTCGCGACGTTGCTGAGCTAGGCCACCCTTATCCATTCCAGGAACGTTAGCTCGAAATTGCACGCGAGAGCGTATTTTTCTTAGATCGTCGCGAGAGCCCAGCTCGCCCAAAACTCTCCGCCCAGTTCGAACTTAAACCTTGCGGATTGAAGTGGCGAGACCGGAATATCGTTTGGAAATAGCAATTAAAGCTCGCAGCTACGCTAAAGTACGACGCGAGAAACGGATTCGATGGTTCTTGAGAGAAGGGCGCGGAGAAAATTAACACTTTCGAGTATAGTCGGCACTCACGCGAAGACTCTCTTCGGTAAAAAAGAATTTACCATTCCGAATTAAATTACTAAGAGTTAATTCGATTTATAGCTAGCCTGAATTGTATTTTTATTTATAATAATTGGAAAATATGTAAGTAACTGAATATTCATAAAATCTACTCAGTTTCACGTATCTCTTAAAAAAGTGTACATATAAGAGAATCCCAAATACTATTTTAAGAGAAACAATTGCTCTCAGTGCTCTCCTTTCCCGATTTACAAGATCGTCCTTTGTTAAAATCTTACATTACTACATTCTGTAACGTCTTAAATTCTCCTAAAATTAGTAGCCATTATTATTCAATATAACATAGTTTATATACGATATAATATATATGTATACATACAATACATTATAGTGTATGTATTGGATTGTTCGGAAAGTTCGTGCCGATTTTGAAGAAAAATAATTAATTATATAACACATATAACTATTTAGTTTATATATATATAATAAAATATATAATAAAAAATAATATAACCAATAAAATAATAAATAAATTTTTAAAAAACGGAAAATCGGCACGAACTTTCCGAACAATCCAATATATTACAATGTATATTATATATAAATTATGTTATAGTATATATTTATAGTCAAATTAGTAAAAATAATATATATATAATATATATTGTATAATATAGTATATAAACAATAATAAATAAATTAACTCCAGGAAAGCGCACCACCCTAACGAAAGGGTTAAAGTTCGGATTTCGAGGTGGCTTCTGTTTTCCATAGAAACGTTTATGTCAACAGCGACGGGTACAGAACGAGATAGTCCTTTTCGTGGAGAAAAGAAAGCAAGATGGACGCGACGATGACCACGAAAAGGAAACGAGCGGAGGACGAGGAGCGGGAAGGAGAGGAAACAGTCGTTCTAGACTCCGTAGAGCACGACTGGTACTTGGAAGTACGGTTAAAGCTACTCGGTCGATTATGGACACTCGGAGACACGGACTTAGAGAGCGGTAGTCGCGTTACCACCTATTTGTCGCGATGCACCGCGTAAGTGCAGCCCGAGCGAGTGCAGGAGGATGAGTGCGTGCACCGCGCCCCTCTCGTCCCTCTATGACGAGCGAACGCACGTTCTTTTCCTTTCTAGTTGGATCTCGATCGTTGCTTCCAAAGTCTTAAGTCTGATCTCGCCTCAATGGCCCTGGAAATCTCGAGCACTCTTAATCTTTTGACTGCGTCACGATATTCGCTGCGACTGGTTGGTTGTCCATGAACTAGTGCTCGAAACGGTACCCGGAGATTCGACTCTAATTTTAAGGTTTAAAAAAATAATGATCGCGAGTAAATTAAAAATAACCATTTATTTTTTATTTTAAGTAGCTTTTTAAGATATTTTTATTTGCCTTACGTAATAAAAACGAAGAATATCGAAGAAAATTGAAGTTTCTTCGATAATAGGTGGTGATTAAATATAGAGAAAAAAATGGGAAAATGATAGGGAGGAACAAATTCATTTCGACAATTTTAACTTACCGATAACATAGATTGTAAAACAGCAATGAATGAATAATAAAGAGGGCGTAAATTTACGCCTTTCGTATTATATCGATGGATATGTGAGAGCGTGTATTGGTATGCCTATGCTGCGAAAAGCAGTCGATATCTAGCTAGCTAGCAACGAGGAAATTACCTCTCGAGAAAATTAAATTTCAACGAAGGAAGAGAATTCGACGATTTTTGAAGTCTGGGCGCAGTAATTTTTCTTTTTCTTTTCTTTTTTTTCCGAAGCGTGTCACGGTCAAAGGACTATTCATTGCTAACGTTGGTTCTTCGATTTCGATGTGGATTTAAACGGAGGAACAATCGGTACGGTCGAGAGCTTCGAACAAGGAACTTACCGTTGTCGACGGATACCCAATAAGGAGAAACTAGTTGTACGAACGGATGGGGAATTTTTCTACGATAAAGCAGTTCCCTATGCTACGCGAAAGCGCACGTATTTCCTACGGAACTCATCTCCTTTTCCTTTCTTTTTCCTTCCCTGTCCGAAAATTCCTCTACGTCCACCTACATGATCCATCTATTGAGTTGGCAATTAAGCGATTGCGGATTTTACCTGACAATCTATCGGAAAAATCTGCAATTATTTAGTTGCCAACCTAATATTAGGTCTACCGGAAAGTTCCGTCGTTTTTGAGTGAAAAGAAATCAATACGTTTTCGATACATTAATTAATACTTACGGTAATACTCGATATAATTTTTATGATTGCTGATCATCTCTTTTCGTATAACACATCGGCTGATAAGTTCCCGGTCTAAAAAAAATGCTCGGTAAATCAGTCAATAATGGTGGATTTTCCTGGTACAGAGTCCGGATAACACTTATCGAGTCAAGCTTTCGTTACAACGGTGTTTCTTCCCATCAAAAAGCAATGTTTTATCAACACGCGAAATTCCTTTGTTTCACTAAAACTACTGTAACTTTTGAACCGAACGTCGGATCGTCATGAAATTTTTACAGCTATCTTTTGAAGGTCAGCACCGTCTAAAAAAAATATTATCTTTGTATTTGTGGCGCAATCTGCCTGTCAGACCGGAAACTTATCAGCCGATGCGTTACATGCGAAACGAAATTTACTCATCCACCCATCCGTCCATTCATCTTGTAAAGGTGTAACGATTAAGAAGAACATCACTCCGATAGCGGCTATTGAGACAAAATCGAGGAGTTTCGCTAACGTAAGGGATAAAACTTTAAACGCAAGCGGTGCATTTATACGAAGGCGAGCGGTCTTGTCCTTTTGATATTCGGCGGAGAGGCGAGAACCAGCTGACGCGAATCTAAGTGATCGTGTCCCGTTAGGAAAGATCCAACCGAGGAGTTGGCGTCGAATCTTCGAAGCGATCGCTTTGGAGCGACAAGAACTCATTCGAAATTTTCGTCAAAAATCTCTCGAAATTCGCTCGAAGCACTTACGTACTCAACCCCTTACAGGCACAACAAACAAACTAAACTCGGGTCGGTTTGGTTTGAAGGGTCGAAATCGGTCGTTACTACAAGCAGTTTCATTATCAGAACTATTTTTTCCACGCCCGATTTTATCCAGCAGAACTTTTTGAAAACTGCACGTTTCCCTCAAGCTTTCTCTTCGAATGGCACAAGAAATCAAATCCAAAGTATGGAAAACTTACTAAGATATATAAAAGAAGTCAGCGGGTTTGTCGTAGTACATCTTTGGCGAACAGTAGATTAATTAATAAGCTACATATTACGTTATGACAAAAAAACAGCCGGTGGAAGACGTCAAACTACTTATTATCGTCAAAAATGCACAAATCAGCCTGCGATGCATATTGGGGAGTGTTTCAAAGTTTATCCTACTGTACAAAACTATAAAAAATATAATATTGACTTTTTTCGCACATATGTATTTCTCGATATCAACTAATTCGTGTAAGTCCAATATCGTTGCAATACGTTACTTGGCTCCAAAGCTATACTAAATAACACGAGCTGTTAGGTAACGTCCAGAATGGTTCGGAGTGCAAAGGGTTAAAGTACGGGAAGGGTAAGGTTTAACGGGGTAAAAAGGAGGCAAACGTGAGCGGAACGGCGAGGAGCCGGAAAAGGGGAGACTTCGGTACGCGCGCTGCTGGAAACCGTCTTGTCGCGGACTGTACGTACGAACTGTCGCGTCCTCCTCACGACCGTAGGTAGGCAGCCTATTCCCGATATCCTCGACGAGATAAAAAGGTATCCCCGACTGGTAGCGTGTAATTGGCTACGCGAAAGCTCGGTACGACGTCGGTGCTAGCGTCTGCTACTCCTCGAATCGGTAGATAGGCCAGACTGGACGAGAACGAGTCGAGAGTCAAGGGTCAGGAAGAGGGAGCAAAAGCTAATTGCGTGCGTGTGTATGCGTGCGAAGATAGTTCACGTATAACGAGGCGATTGCAAAAGGAAACGCCTTCAAAATCAGAAGGTTCGTTCGGAATCGACGATAGCAGTGGCGAAGTACGAGCTTTTTTTTTCTTTTTTTTGGTTAAAATTGACTCGTCTGAACCTTCTTTGTCCGGCATCGGACATCGATTAGGAGAGTGTATTCTGGGAACGACAGGATTTCAGGATTTTGAAGAGCGTAGGCAAAGTTCATCTCGCGTGGATGGATTCATTAACTCGATTATCGGTCGACAGGATATTTGTCGTTCCGCTATTTCTATTCACGCAGTGTTTCGATTGGAACGGTCTTACGTGACGGCAGACATTTTCTGACACGTATGAACACGTTTTAATACGTTTTAACACGTAAGAACGCGTTTTAATACGTTTTAACACGTAAGCACGTTTGAACATGTATGAATGCGTTTGAGCACGTATGGACACGTTTGAACACGTTTTAACACGTACGAACACGTTTTAAAACGTTATAATAGGTACGAACACGCTTTAACACGTTTTAATACGTATGAATGCGTTTAAACACGTTTGAACACATTCGCGTGCCTATAGAAATTTTGACGTAACGTTTGATCGCGTGTCATATTTTTTCCTGTACCGATGTACCGCCAGTGATTCCCTATTTTTTGACGACGCTCCAAAGGGCTCGAAGAATCGATCGAAGCGAGTAACAGCGGTTCGTTGAATTCGCCATACATCGGGAAGACAATAACGAGACACGGTAGGCGTCGTGACGCGTTTCTCTAGGTTAACGACGCGATCCATTCTTCGAACTTCACGAAGAAATCCAAAGAACGTGAAAATTCGAATATCGCGAAGTATGGATGCGCTTTATTTCCATTCGAAGGGCGCACCATCGTCTCCGCGAATGTCGTTCATTCTCCGTCAACAATACCACGGATCACCGCGGGGTTTTGAAAGCGGCTCGTTACTCGGAAAAATCATTGTTACCTCCCAAGTGAAAAGCGATCTTTTCCAAAAGAATCTCCGTACTCCGGTGTATTTGGATTCTGACCGACGCACAGCGGGATATACCGGTGAAAAGACGAGCGAAGATGGAAGGGACGATAATTCTGGGAAAATTGGCATTTCAAAGTTTGCCTGGTGGTTGAGCACGAATTCGACGTCAACGTTTTGAAAGCCAACGTAACGAACTCCCAGGTACGCGTCGAAATTGCGAATTTCTTTTTACGATTTTACGATTTTAAAAAAAGCCAGCCACCAACTCCCCGTGGTGGCGTTTAGGCGTGTACTTTTAAAGACATAGGTCGTTACGTAAAATGTCTGAACGTGAAGGCTAACGAATATTAGTAGCGTTGAGCGCAGGTCGAGATTATCTCGGTAGCGTTAGCAGAACGTTATCTTTTTCTTCTTTTTTTCTTTTAGAACGCACTTCCTGGCCATCTGAAATCCAACGCGATTATCGCGATTGCGAGGAATTCAAATTCCAGAAAAAAAGGAGTCCGAACTGCAGAATTACGAGCAGTTAAATCCTGGAAACTTGGGAAAAGGGCGGTTCTACGATTTAACGCATCGACTTTTCGATAATTACTTCGTCTCGTTGATGGAAGGACGATCTTTCGATAGAATCGCTGGAAAATGACGATAAACTCTAATCCAATAAAAACGTTAGTCTTGATGAAAGTATTACGCGACGTGTATCGCGTCATTAAGGCACAGGCGATCGATAGAAATCTCGCGTGAGGGCGTCGGACTTTACGGTGACACTGTATACCGGAGCGAGTGCGTATCGGAGAAGCATAAAATACCTGTCGTGCGTAAATGGAGTTTTCCGGTAGCGCACCACGATCTTCTCGACTCAAAAAGCGCAGTCGATCGGTTCGTACAAGACGAATTCGTATGACAAGGTAAAAGAACGAGACGGATGTCGCGATTTTATCACGTTTTAGCTCCAATAAATAAATAAATAGCTGTGATACACATCAAACGTAACACTAAACTCATCGTGCTTTTAGAATTTCGATGAAAGCCCATTTTTAGAGGAGATCGTCTCAGTTTGTCGTTGGAACCTATGGATAGCTCCGAGAGTGAGTAAATGTTCAAAAAAGTGCAACTGCTTTCTTATTTAACGCGAAATGAATAACGTTATATTTTAACTCTTACGTATTAAAAAATATTTATTTTACATTTGTTATTTGTTAAGTATATAAACAAAATTTTATTACGAAATTTGTTTATGAATAATTGTAAGTAGATCGATACAACAAATTAACACAATAACTAATGCGATTTGTCGAGGTGGTTTGCATCGCCTATTATCTTTTTAATATCTGCTTTTATACTCGTAGTAGCTATTTTTACCACAGCCTCCAAACGTAAATCATTCGATCTTGATCTTGTCCTAATTTTATTTAGATTCATCGAAGAAAAGGTTTGTTCGCAAATATAAGTTGAGCTAAAGATTACTAAATACGTCTTGGCAAGTTTTTTAAATTTCCACATCTTCCATTATACGATTGCTTATAAAAATTACACAAAATTTTCTCGCTTTTCTCGATATTTCTTATGTCATAATTCTTCACATTGTAAACTAATTATTTCTAATTGTATATCAACAGGAGCGTCATCAACTTGCACGGAAAATGGATTTCGGATATTTGCCTCTCATTTGCCAAAATGATGATTCCATCCATAAAAGAGAAGATAGAAAATATGTATCGATAAATTTGTATACATTTCTTGCGAAAGAAAAACATTTATTGTTCAACAGCCATAAAAATTGTTGCCGCGTAGAGTTTCAAGGCTGATTATTAAAGAAAATTATTCTAAATACTGTATTGGGTTGTCCGGAAAGTTCGTACTGATTTTAAAGAAAATTTTTTTCTTTTTTGAAGATCTATTTTTTTTAAGAAAAAAAATTAATTATATAATATATATAATAAAACGAACTTTCCGGACAACCCAATGTAACACGTAAGTTAATCGTACAACGCGGAATTATATAACACGGAACTGCTTATAGGAGAATCAACTTTATACCCGAAAGTCATTATTTCGTTCCTTCCAATCCCGAATCGTTCTTATTACGACGTCGAGTTATTTATCGAGTCCGTCTACGATCTTGCCTCGAAACGCGTAGTTCCTTCGTCGTAAAATTGCTCACGAACGATACTCGGACGTCTGCGATCTCTGGAAAGTCGAGACTTTTAGCCCGACACCAAACAACGCGCCACGGTACTTCCTTCGTATTATAGGAGCAAGCGGAAAGTATTTAGGAAGTTGGAAACGCGCGGAGGATCAAGTCATAACTACAGACGCGTTTCGCATAAACGACGAAACTATCGCGTTCTCGCGGACTATTCGACGTTCTACCAAGTAAAAGGTAAATAATTTCGTTCGGGCGCGAGAAGTACGTTCATGACGGATGCGCGCTCTCGTCGCGCCGATATTCCGAAATTAGGACGAATATATAATAATGTCGAGGCCGATAGAATTTCCTTCGAACGGAATAATTGACGCGATGATCGCGTCGAGGAGTCGCCTTGCGAATATGCGACACTCCGGCCAAAGTGAAAGCATTCGGCGCGTCTTCCCGAACGGTAATAAATCGTCGAACCATCCTTTCGAAGGATTTCTATTTCCGTGAAAATTCCTCGCCCTTTGCGCCCGGGTAAAGAAACGTTTGCCCCCTGCCGGGCTGCCGAATCTATTCGGGACGAAGTGGAGCGCGATTTTTTCAAGCTGCTCGTTTTTCTTTATCGACGCGCACTCGATGGGTGTCCGCGAACTCGAACACAGGTAAAAAGAGTCGGGGAATTAATTGGAACGACTTGGCTCCTTTTTAATCGACGCGTCGAAGAGTCGTTTCGAGGTGTATCGTGACTCGACGAATAATCCCTTCGGAGAGGAAGGCGCAAAAAAGTAAGGCAAGGCACGTAAGCCTTGCGCACGGACGAAACGCGCACAGGCCTAATGTACAAGCTCGAAGAGAGCAAGAAGGTTCATCGTCCACTCGCGTTACGTTCGAGAAAAATCGCAATTGATACTGGCATTATTGGCTTTAATGGCCGCTCACACAACGTGTGTGTGATAGCCGGAACAACTGTTAGTGTCTTACGAGTGTCGATTAAATTTAGTTAAAGTAAATTTTATTTTATTTAATTATATTATTATTATTATATTTATTTAATTAATTATAATTATACTTTTTTGATTATAAAGCAAGTAAATTTGTGAGTAAAGTTAGCGTCAATTTAAATTTGTTGTATTAAATATGTTGTTGTTGTTCTTTTCTGTTTTACGTGTATGCACATGTTGAATTATTTCGTGAATTTACATAAAGCTTTTTTAAGTTAATTCTTTAAAAATATTGTCGTTCGTGGTACTTCCAGCGACCCCAATGTAAACTACACGGTTCAGACTCGTTGCTCAATCGTGCTCTTAGTTGGATTCGGGGATTCTTCGTTACGTTTATATAATATCATACACAAAATATAATTTATATTTAATTATCCGAGGGGAAAAAACGTAGCTAAACGACTCGTAAATGTAGCGTGACCAACCTTCTCGTTGACCGTGACGTAGGACAAGGAGTTAATTTACCATCACGAGAAAATTTACCTAAAACGATGTTCTACGAGTCTGCCAACGCGTCGAGAAAAAAAGTGACTTTTCACGAGTGAGACTCGTTATTTAATCGTGCCCGATTGCTACCTACTTTCCTTACGTTAAATTCAAACGTTCAAACGTTTACATAGAATTCTCTGGGGGGAAAAAACGTAGCTAAACGACACCCGTAAACGTAGCGTGAGAAACCATGTTATCGATTGTGACGTAACACAAGAAGTTAATTTACCATCACGCAAAAATTGACCTAAAACGATGCCGTACGAGTCTGCCAAGGCGTCGAGGAAAATCGTGACTTTTCACGAGCGAGACGAGCGATCGATTTCCATCGCACACCCATACCCATCGTTCCTTCAGCTCGTGACCAGTCGACCAACATTCCGTCAGCGTGGAATACCTAGCGGTGCGAGAGACGATTGGAAAATCCGTGAGACTCGACGGCTGATGCGCGTCAGAGAGGAACGCGACGTGTCACGAGTCGTGAAAGCGCCTCCCGTGAAGACAAGGAAGCTTTTTCCCGGATGGTTGGCCCCTTCCTCTTTCTTCTCTTCTTCCTTGTCCTCTTTCATCTTCTTCTCCCCCTCCTCCCGTGGGAAAAGAGAATGAGGCGATTTTCGTGGCACGCTCGCCTTTTACGACGCAGCCAGCAGTCGACTCGACTCGACTAGATGTTTGGGATCCGGCTCTCGAGTCCGCGTTCTCGAGGTGCGCTCGTCTAGATAACGTCTCGTCTTTGAGCGCGTGGCCCGGAGGACCCCAGGAAGAAAAGAGAAAAAGGACCGGCTCGGGGAAAAGGAATAAGAAGAAAAGGACGGAAGGTAGTCGTCGGACCTGACCGATCCATTCGAATCGGTCTACCCTCGTTATCAACGGCTCGTACTAATTGCGTCGTCAGGAAACAAGGCGCTGGACATAAAAAACTGCGGGAGATAGAAGACGAGCCACGATGGCCCCATCGAACCCAGGGAAAGCGAGACTCCCCCTATCGAGAATCCAACAGCCGCGAATCCTCGTGATTTCTCGCCAATGGGTTAACGATTTCGAGTTCGTGGCTAAGTAAGGGTGGCAACGACGTTCCGGTTGCGGATAATCGAAACGTTTCGAACTAGTTTAGGTCTATCGGAAAGTAATCAAAGTTTCTATGATTTTAACACTGGATTGCCCGAAGAAGTCATTTTCACTGCATCGTCGTATATGTATGGTCATCTAAATTTTTTCTATTTTCCGTCTCCTATGTGAAGTAAATTTTCTTTATTATTTAATATTTACTAATAACACGTTGTGTGCCTTCAAATAATGTAAAACAACATTGAAAATTAATTTTAAATATTTTCTATGAATTAGTTATCATAAATGGTTATCATAATATAGTTTCACGAAGCAGTCATTTTCACTTCTTCTAGGCAATATCGGTACTTACTAAATCTCGAGCAATTTAGTGTAAAAAAATGTTTTTTATTTATTATTATTATCGAACGATTGCCTTTAGACTGGCAAAAAGTATTAAAAAATGACGGAAATTATTTTGTTGATTAACAACCACCTAATGGCTTAAAACATTCAACTGATAATATTTTAAATGAAATCGATGTCATTATCGCCAGATCTAAAAATGAAAAAGAAAATATAAATAAAGAATTAAATATCAACAGACTATTAGGTTGAAAAATACTTACAAGTCTAAATTAGTATAATCTTGCCTGGTACGATACGTTATAAAACATTTCGGCACATGCAAGGCCATCTTACATTTTGTGCATGCCCACGTCGTTTCGCTTCGTTGATCGTGTTCGTAACACACTTTACATATTCTAGTTGGGTGTTGCTTTGCGGGAGTTGCATCAATATGTTCTGCAAAATCCCACTCGGGATAATCATGCTTGGCCCGAGATTAAGACCACGAGTCAGACTCGTGATATTCGTGCTTGGCGTGGAATTGAACAACGAGCCTGACTCGTGAGAGTGGTGCAAGGGGTTAAGAAAATTGATGAAAAAACTGTGTAACTCGGGGGAACGTCGCATTTTTTTCCAGTGTAACTCGAAAATCGTGCAACTCTCCGGAGATACTTGTAATTATTTTCGGCAAAGTCGAAAGTTGGCGATTCGCAAAAATCGAAGGAAAGTTCGCAACGCCACGAAATTGGACGCTCGACTGCCAGTCGGAATGACAACGGTTGAAATAACGCGATGTTTCCGACTCGGTATCGACCGACAATGTCGCGAAAAGGAAGAAGAATGACAAAACTATCTTTCGTCAATCTTCGTAAAAGCAGGACGTAACGTGGCTGGCGAAATCCTCTCGTTATCGAAGGTGGGCGCATTTATCGCGACCAGCGTGGAACTCGAAGGCGACCATTATCGTAAATCCGTACGCGCTCCGACTTATATTTATAAAACGCGTTGACGTTGGATTTCCCCTTTCTAATGGACAAAGTTGCGCGATCTCGTGGGACGTCTAAATTCGTTTCGGCCTCCGCGCCGAGAAAAAGGGGCAAACGAGTTCCTAATTACACGAGGGAGGAAGTTCTCCGGTCGTCGTTGAACGAGGGTTACTTACCGGGCAGAGAATTTTCGTTGATGTCCTTTCGTTAAAGCCGTGTCTCCTTTTCTTGTTTCTCGGGAAACGGCGCGGCGCGAAGTCGTTTCTTCTCGTAAAAAGTAGAAGGCGAGGAGTAAAAAGGTTCTCGCTCTACTTATAATTAAACGGAATGTTCTTCGAAATACGATGCCTCGAACTTTTCGACCGACTCTCTTACGATGCGTAGGTATACGCAACGCCTACGACGTCGAAAATATTTAACTCTAGAAGCCCCCAGGATATTTAAATAAATCCCACGGCGTAGATCGGAGGAGGTTTAAATCGAGTCGTTCTTTCGCTCCATTGATATTCTCTCAAATAATACAAAATTCGTTGGGTAAATCGTAGTAATAAAATATGCGATGGGTGCTCGTTAAGAGGCCAAAGGATCGTTGTATTCCAAAGAGAGAGAGGGGGGGAAGGGGGAGAGCTTATGCTCCGATTCTTAATTGTGAATATCAACTGGCAACCCCAACAAATTCTCATCATATTTCGATTTGCAACTTTTTAAGTGTCACATTTTAAATGTGTACTTTGTACACATTTAAACTCATTTCAGATGACATCAACTCCCTCCAATCATTTTCTAATACTTTTTGCCAGCGTAAAGGCAGTTGTTCGATTCCCTTTTTTAAGAAATCCTTTAAATAAAATAAAAAGAAATTTTAAAAAATCGAAGAAATTTCAATTACTTTCCGATAGATCTAATATAATATATAATATAAAGTGATTAATAATTTAATTCAGAATGACCATTACTAAGACTCCTACAACTTGTTACATTTATAACGCAGAATTCATACCCCATTATTTAAAAAAAAAGTGCATACGGATGTACAAAACGGCAGCTTCAGAATATTTTTTTAATTTCTAAATTACTACGTTTTATTAAATTACCCTCCGCGTTTCTCGCTAGTACTTCAAGAAGAAAGTCAGCACTAAGAGAGTCAAGGGTGACGAGACCAGGAGGGAAAGAAAGAACCAAGGAAAAAATTCTCGGCGCAAAAAAGAACGACAAAAAATCGTGGATTCGATCCGGATCGACTATTACCGAATTTAGCGAAGGGAAAAGCGCGTCGGCACGAGTCCTACGCGTCGTAAGAACGAAACGACGGTATCGCGTTACGCGAACGTATAAATCGTTTTAACGACGTAATGGCTTCGCGAATCGATGTCGTTAAAGGGTACCGGCACTCGGCCGACGTCGCTGTTCCCACGACGTTGTGAATAATAATAGGCGAACGTTCGGATTATTAGGTTACGGCCGGTTCGTACCCGTCATTGGGGTATCGCCTTATGGCGGGTCAGTGTCAAGCGAGTTCGATGCTCTTGTCCTCCCTCTCGTGGAGAGACGATCGATTTAACGATCGCGAACAGAAAGACGGAAGAAAAGAAAGGAAAGAAAATAAAATAGAAGTCAAGAAGAAGAAGAAGAAGAAGAAGAAAAGAAAATGTCAAAGCGACGACGTTTCGAAGTCGTCGTTTTTTCCTTCGTAGGGAGAAAAATTCGGGTCGTTCCTACGTCGTACGGAGAGTCTATGACGCGCCATCTTGTTTCGTCTTGACGATTACGGGGACGTGGATTCACAGAGACGGGAGAAAAATATCGAGCACGTAAAGACGCGCGCGTCCGCCGCGAGAAACGACCGCTTCGAAGCGGACCGTTTTTCCCTTGGTTGAATCGTCGTAACTCCAGTAAATTCAGGTCTAAAACGAGGTCTTCCGTATTCAAGATCTCGGCATCGGGGCGGTAAACGCGATTTAACGGAAGATATATAAACAAGAGTGAGTTTATATGCAC
>JAITYT010000844.1:558680-569908 GCA_025433975.1 Liostenogaster flavolineata | reverse complement strand
ACGAGTGACTCGAAAGAATATTTCAATTCCCGACTTTAGGATGAAATTGGCAATGCATTTAGTGCGACGTTCCGATGACGAAGTTGACATTTCTTCGAGCAACTGCTTACGGAGAAAATGTAATTGGGAATTAAAAAAAATTCCGGGGAAAAGCACGAGACGTAAGACGATTTTGCAAAGGTTGCTACGAAGGAAATTTAAAGCAGCCACAGGGAGACTAAGTGCAAAGAATTCTACTACAAAAGTGGTGACATATTGTACCAATTGCAAGAGTTCGCCTTTTACTTGCCTAGAGTGCTTCGATAAGATTCATCGATATATTTCTCAGGCGTTAATAAAATTATTTTGGTGTTCTGTATGGTATTAGTTTCTTCAATCCACTATAGCACCAATGGTATCATTGACAAATTTATTGGTATCGATATTTATTCAAATTATGCATTTTTCGCCGGTGACCCCCGCGGCAGCCAATGTATTAAATAAGTCGCTCTTTTCAAGGATGAGTCGATTTGGCCTCTCCTATATAAGGATGTACACGCGGAAGCGTTAGGTACTTATTTTCGAACTTTGTACGTAGCTGGCAACGACGGAGACTCGAGTCACTTCCTTGGCTATATTTTGTTCGATAGATACGATACTAATCGAGTATTTTAAAAAACTTCGATAAAGTAATGATTAAAAATATACTCAGCCTTGTTTAACCACGTGGAAGAATAAGTGGTATTCAAACGGTCGCTGGGACACTTCTCGTTTATCTTCCAAGGGAATTCAAAGTTGGACGTTTAATAAAGTCGCGTTAGCTCACTGGACCCGAGTATTCCTCGGGTGGGGTAATAATATCGGAAGATAAATAGTCTCGTTTAACCCTTTTCGGAATAGTTAGGGAGAGGGACCGAAGAAAACGGCAGGTAAAGGGTGGCGCGGTCGATCGAGGTCGAAAGCTCGAAAACCCAGCGCGTTCCACACGCATGTGTTACCCAACCGAAGGAGATACCGGAGTCCCGCGTCAAATAGTTTATCCCACGTTTTCGTTTACGGGCTGGCAGATAACGTTCTCCGCATTCGTATTCCCCGTTTCAAAGTAACGAAAGCGAGCCGAGGGAGGAGAAGCAGACGAGAGGTTTGGGACGTAGCCCGTTCGCGTGTACGCATACGTATGTCGCTATTGCATTACCAGGAGGATGTTTGGTTATCCACGTTTCAATTTCAGCAGGATTCGACGTACCGAGGAGGTTTATCGATAGTAATTCCAAAGTCGCACCCTTCTAACCGCGGACGTGAGAGAAATTTGGCCAGCAGTCGCGTCCAAAAAATTCGTGTCTTGGAAACGCGATGCCGCTTTGATCCACCGACGCGTTGGCTGTCGTCTTGATCCACTTAGAGGCTGTTCAGAGAATTTTCACGAGATTTTATCGGTTAACACGTTGAACGCTACGTCAGTCCCTGGAGACTGACGGTGGACTTTCCGTTTAGGTCAGAGGTGACCATCCTTTCGCATGCCATCCGCCAATTTGGTCTATAGGCGAGTTCAAATGTGATATTCGGTTGTGGTATAAAATTGGTGTTCCATTGTGAGAATATGTACTTCTGATTGGCAGTATTTTGCGAAGGGTAACAGTGCTTGAAGTGCAAAGGGTTAACTCGGCGCCAGTTGGAACGAAAAGTCTAGCAAAATTGGCGTCGCACTCAACGTGTTAAACTGACCGAGTCGTCGTCATCATCATCATCATCTTAACGACTTCGATGATTCTAGCTTTTCCGCAGCTTTCCAACGCGATAAGATCGAACTCCTACGCGTAATCGCGCTCGATTTATGAAAACATTGAAAGTGGCGAATAATTTCGTACGTTGGTGTTCATCGATACGGTCGACGGATTGTTCGAGAAGGAGAGAGGCTGTTCACTGTCTTTATTCAAACGCGTCATGATGTAAAACTATGAGAAAGGAATGCGCGGGGGGGAAGGGAACGCCTCAAGAAGTTTCAGGAACATTGATACCTTAAGGCATTGAAGCCTTGCCTCGTATTACTCGAGGGAACGTACCGTGCTGTCTGCTCGGTGAACTCGCACGAACGTCGATGTACGTAGATCAGGAACAATGTCTGTTGATATTATGTACGCTCCACGGCGCATCAGGAATGGTGGCAATGCGCTGCCTCCGCGAGCGGTCGCCCCGATCGAAAGTAATTATCGTTCGGAAGTCGTGAACACTCGTGTCGTCTTTGGTTCGACTTTGTACAACCAATATCGATCAGCTAGGACAGGCATGGCCAACAGTTTTTGCCCTTGGGCCGGATTGGAGAAAAAATTAAAATTAAGAAATGTCAAGTAAAACACTTATTTCTTTGAATAAAAATGTTAACATTAAAAATCGATACATCGAATTAACATGTAACTAATGCGACATGTCGAGGCGGTTTGCATCGTCTATTATTTTTGTAATATCTGGTTCTATGCTAGTAGTAGCTACTCTTGACTCAGCCTCAAAGTGTAAATCATTCGATCTTGATCTTGTTGTACTTTTATTTAGATTCATTAAAGAAAAGGTTCGTTGACAAATATAAGTTGAGCTAAAGAATACTAGGCAAATTTTCTTGCTCGCGGCCAACCGATAGACGGACGACGAAGTTATTGTTAAATGGATACGGAGACATACGGAGAGGGAAAGTTTGGCGATCGGTGAAAGTACATATATCGCAAGGTGCATCACTTCCGCGAGCAGCGGCACACGACGTAACCAGTCGGGAGTAAGACCTAAGAAAGATACACGCGACTTTGTAAATTCAGCTGGGTGCGAGGTGCCACTCGTAAAGTCGTGCGTGGCTCGTGGCACGATTCGATACTCGTGAGATGCGATACCAACGACGCGAGGAATCCGGTTGGATTCTCCGCGAATCGTAAACTTTTCTCGTGTTTTCCCACGTAAAATTGAACGCATGGGATGGATAAAAACATCAAAAGAGCAAATTTCAAAAAAACATACGACCATACACTCGCGGGTATTTGGATATTCGCTTTTATTTGATGATTACCTAGAGTGACGTTGCTCTTCCAAAGGATGTTCAACTACGAAACTTTCTTCAAACACGCCTAACGAAAGCCGTGGGTTTCATCGATTCTCGTTTTCGATTCTTCCAGCTTTGGAAAAAGCAAATTCTACAAAAGCAAACGAAATACCATACACTCGCGGACGTTTGGATATTCACGTTCGATGATTACCCAGAGTAATATTGCGCTTCCCAAAGACGCTCAATTATGAAACTTTCTTCAAATACATATAATAAAAGCCGTGGGCTTGATCGATTCTCGTTTCCGATTCTTTCGACTTTGAAAAGTTTGAATTTCGTCGCCGATGGAAGCCAGCGACAAAAGAAAAAAAATCCGTCATAAAAGGCAGTCATTGACACTCCGCGTGGTTTTATTCGGATTTTCGCACGATTTCCTTCGACATATTATACATTCGTGTACCTCCCTACGTGTCAGGAAAGCAAACACAAAAGAAAGACGAAACGGTGCGCGCACGTATCTCTCGAACTTTCTTCATGGGAGTCCAGGGAGACTCCGTCATTCGTTCGCGCGTCATCGACGAATTACTCGACTAGCCCATCTAATTTAGAAGCGATCACGTAGTTCTTGGGGCCACTAGACCGGGCAAGTCGACAAACGGAGCGCGTACGTAGTTGCGTACCTTAGGTCGAGACACACTCGACTCGTCGGTTTCGTTTGCCCTCGTCGGTTTCGTTTGCCCTCGTCAAAGAAGTTCGGTTTACCGACTGTCCCTCGTCGTAGTCGAGATTCGCTCGCGAGGAGTTCACGAGCTGAAGACTCTTCCCAAGGTGGGAGAAGAGTCGATTTATATGCATAACTACGCCATCGGTCAACACAGCCTTCGTAAACCTCGAAGACCCGAGGCCAGCGCGGAGCCGCTTCGAAACTTCCTTCCTGACGGAACTTCGCCCGAAGAAAAACAATTCTTCGACGGCCGAGACCGTGATTTTCGCCCCAACTCGCGCGAAACTAGCCACCGTCTAGCGCCAGACCAAGAGGTGAAAGATTCCAACTTCGGATTCATTGGAGATAGTTTCGGAAGCGATCGCGATCGGTTGTTAACGGCCACGAAGGGCGATTATATTGGATTGGCAGCTAAGCGATTGCGGATTTTACCTAACGATCTATCGGCAAAATCCGCAATCATTTAATTGCCGACCCAACATCAGGCTTCCGAAAAGTAATCACAATTTCTTCGATTTTAAAAATATCCTTTTTATTTTATTTTAAAGATTTTTTAAAAAGAAAATCCGACAACTACCTTTACGCTGGCAAAAATCGTTAGAAAATGATGGAAATTATTTTGTCGATTGGTATTTAAGATTTTTTTAATAAATAAAAGCAAAAAGAGAATCTTCATTAATTAACGAACTTTCTCGTTTGTTAGCAGTCGTGAACGTGCGTCAGTTTCGTGGAAGCAGACTTTTACCGCTGGCGACTTTGACGCTTCCGGTCATTGTCAGGCCGTATCCGGTCGACGTATACCGATCGTGCGAGAATCGAGGCGCGATATCGCGCCGTTTCGCGTCCCGTGCTCGTCCGACTTCGTCGTTGACACGTTCGAGAATTCTAATCGAAGCTCCGACCTTCTCCTCGACGCGAACTTAGTCGAGAGAATCGGTATCGGAACCGCAGACAATTTATCAACCGATTTTTTTACCAATTCCTCGAACGATTTATTCGTTTATTTCATTAACCTCTTAAAATCAAATTTAAATCAAGAAATTAAAATCAAGCAATGACGAGTAAACACGTTTATAAATTTGACGAAGAACGAGGAAGGATTATATTTTTACGTGATAAAAAATTAACGATTCGTTTTTGAAAAGGTTATTTTTATTAGAAACTTAGAAATTGTTGAAAGATGATAAAATTCAAAAACAAGGAAAATTAAAGAAAGAAAATAATTTTAAGAAATTCAATCGATTTCAGCCTGCTATTTTCTTTCATTGAGTATAATAAAGCGAAACCTTATACTTTATTTTGATAATGACTAAGGAAATAGGTAAAAAAATCCAAGCGAAAGTTTTAGTCAGTGCATCTCATTTATGTTATAAGAAAATATCATGAAACACCGCGCAAAGGAAAAAATCATCAAGTAATATTCTTATTACATTCTATTCAAAAAAATGAATTTTTATATCGAATAATATTTTATTTTCCACGACGTGAGTACGCGTCGAACGCAGTTAACTGGTTAAGACGTTGCTTTCGAAGAAGTATGGTTTGGTTTTGGAAAGGGATTCGACCGCTGATTCGTATGTCTTTAATTAATTGGGAAAGTTAGAAGGTATCGTTGCGTGGAATCGGCTAATCGTCGTCTCTTCCAGAGCCAAGGGGACGATGCTAAATTCATTTAGGCGTAGCCGCTCGAAGGGTGTAAGAATCGCCGTTTGAACCATTTAAATTCGAAAACGTTCGCGTCGCGGTACGAATATTCGCGTGGCTGCGATCGCTTTCGGAAACGACCATAAAATCCTTTTTACAACGATCGAGAATCGCAATTACGCGCCATAAGAGCGAGCTCGATATCGAGCATCTTCGTCGCGTAAAACCTTATCGTAATTGTATTACCTTCCAAAGTGGAAAACCAGTCGTATCGGAAATTGTTTAATTCCATGCGCGCGCGTAATTGAGTTAAGCTGGTTAAAATCGAGTTTGGCCTTCCATGGAGTGCCGTTGGACATTGAAAACGTTTAAATGTCGCAGGAGATGAAAGTACCGTGCGGAATTGAGAAGTTCGCAATGGGGAATATCGCGCAAGATTTTTTTTTTCTTTAGAACCATCGTTTTTTTTTAATGAGATTCAAGGAAAGGGACGTCGAATCTTAACGATTGGCGTACAGCCTGGCGGACGAAGCATCTTATATTTTTATTTCTATTTTATTTTACTGTATCGAGCTCAACTAAGAGCCCATTTACAGAGTTAACGAATGTCCACTATACAGTAATCTACAGGATATATATTTAATTGAAGTTTAATAAATTGTAATTTTAACGATGAGCTGCGATATGACGGACGAAGCATCTTACAATCTTAACGGTGTCCTGCTATTTGAACAGTGCCTATAGATTATTAAATTTTTGTTCATATTTAACTGTAAGCTTCTATTTTTGCAGCCTCAATTTTTTAGCTTGCATTTTCCAAGCTCCATAAAATAACTAAACTAAATCGATTTGAGTCTTTCGATTAAGAACGAAGCACGTATCACTGCTACTGCGACTAGAGCATTGAACGATTCCTTTCTCAACGCTTCGCAGTCAAAGAGTTAACGATGAACTGCGATATGACGGACGGAGCATTTTAGAATTTTAACGATCGACTTCGTTTGAAATTGCTATCGAAAATCGTCAAATGGAAAAGTGACGATTCAAACGGACGAGATCAAATCGATCAAATAAAAAAAAAAAAAAGGAAAAGGCCCTCGCGTGCCAACTTCTTAGCTCTCTACCGTACTTCAGACTCGAAGTTCACGCCAAACAACGGAACAAAGCGATGCTTTTCTCGGTCGAAACGAAACGTCTTCGCCGATCTCCTCGCCTAGAACTAAACATACGAATGTTCGTGCTAGATCGAGAGAGAGAGCCTGCACGAAAGGTCTTTTCAACGACGCGTTACTCGCCACGCGACACGCAAGGTCGCGAAACGAACGTTTCTATTCCTAACTCGCGGTTCGATCGTTCGCCACTTTCGGTAGCTTTCTCGGGAATCGCTTCGCTTCGTGGTAAGCCTCTTCTTCATTCTTTACTCTCTCAAACCGAGTTGCTTTCGAGCCATCGAATTATTTCTACGCCCCTGTAATCGTCATTGGACGTCGTTTCAACGTTAAAATTGATAGAATAGTTACCAGATAAAAATGAACTCTGAGATAAAAAAAGACGTCCGAGATTCGACCACGGAGTCGTTGAAAATATCGAGAAGATGGAGAGCAAGCGGCTTTTCGATTTCCCGTTTTTTCGGTTTTACGAAGCTCCAACGATCCTCCTGGATCACGAATTTATCGAAGATCTCTTCGTTGGAACTTTCATACGCACAGCCTGCAATTTTACGATCTCGCGGTAATCGCGATTTTGCACGAATACTCGCGTGCTATCGCGTATTTCGTCAGGACGAAAAGAAACGATGCTGCCGCCTCCGAGAACGGTTTACGAGCGTCTTTCCTCGAACAGTGACGCGTACACCGCCTTGACGTTATTCAACGATGTCATTCGACGTGCCTCTGTTCCAGAATAAAATTGCGTCATTTTATTCGCGCCTCGAATAGATCCTCGATGGATCGACCTTGGACAAAATGGCGACGGTGAGCCTTGGACAGACTCGACTATGTTCGCGCAAAGGTGATCCAGAGGTAGCGGCGAGCGAAGGACATCGATCGTCGACGCGTTGATCGACCGAACGAGTATCGCGCTTGTTTCCCGCGGAACACGTGTTCCAGTTACACCGCGGCGTGACCCGTAGTCCTGCTAATTGCTTTTGTAGTCCACGCGAGCTTGCGAAACCCAATTTGTCCCCGGGTGCAACGGAAATTTTACTTTATTGGACGACAGAAGCTGTCAGTCGGTAGGGACTGAGACTACATACAGCTTGCATCGTCCAACGATCATCGAAGAGTCGAGTTTATTTTTGATGACAGCCAGACTGCGGAAAAACGTATTCGAAGTTTCTCCTTGTGATCGCGAAATTTTCGTTTCTCCACGTTATGAGAATACGTTATGTCTTCCAGCGTGAAGTCTAGTGAGCAGTTGGCACTTGGGAGTGAAAATCGTGTCGTTTGGCGCGATTTATAAAATAATCGAGTCGATGATCGAAAAATCGATCATTGAAGAGTCAATGATCAAAGAAACTATCATAAAAGAGTCGATCATCAAAGACTCGAGTTTACTTTTGGTGATCATCAGGAAGCGGAAAAGCGTATTCGAAGTTGCTCGTCCTGATAACGAACGATTGGTTTCTCTTTCAAACATGGTGGATGCGTTATGTTCTCTACCATGAAATCTCGAGTTTCAGGCAATTAGGAACGGACGTGGACGCGTGGAAGTGAAAATCGTATCACTTGGCAAGATTCGCGGAATAATCAAGCAGCGAGTTCGACGTTAGATCGGGCACGAACTACTTACGTCGATTCAGTTGACGCTTACTCGCATGCCGCGACTCCGTCTTTAGTCACTGTGTCTGTTCATTCCTTCGACTGGAAGAACGACGAAGACGTGGCGGAGAGGGAAGAGGGGGCGATAAATCTACGATGGACGACGGCGTGCGCCAGGTAAAAAGGGAGAAAGAAAAAGAAAGAGAAAGAGAGAGATCTGGTACCGGTAGCAGCGCGACTGGCACGACGATCGATCTTCGGTTCTCCTCCGGCTGGCGCGAGACCAAGGCGAGAGACCGATCTGAAGAAATCGCTAAGGGTGGCCACTGGTAGCCTGGTCTCGAGTTCGCACCGTGCGGGGTTAATGCGATTCATCGGGAGACGCGGCTACCGTTTCTTTTCTTTTACCATCACGCGATAGAAAGCGAGAGCGGAGGAAAAAAAGAAGTTGCGTTCGAGAGACAGAGAGAAGAAAATGGCGAAGGGTTGTGATCACGATAGCTTGATCTCGAGTTGGCGTTGCGAGATGCCAATGTTATTTATCGGAAGACGTGGTTGTAGTTCTTTCTCTTTTTACCTTCACGCGATCGAAAGTGAGGACAGAGGAGGGAAAGAAAGCGAGTTAGAGAGATCGAGGGAAAAAATGGCGTCGTGTGACAGCCTGGTCTGGAGTTCGCGTCGAACGAGGGATTAATGGAATTCGCAAAGTATGAAACTTGTCAAAACACGGATGCACAATTTTGCAATTTTGATTCTTTGATTGCAATTTGATTTCTGATCGAATGCAATTTTTGGATTTATTTTCGTAGCGGGTGAACTATAACTATTTTATTTTACTGTATGAAGCTCAACTAATAGCCCATTTAGAGTTAACGAATGTTCACTGTACAGTAGACTATAAGATGTATATTTCATCTAAGGTTTATCAATTTGTCTGTCACCCGTCGTGTACAAGTGGTACCTTGTGGCGAGCGACTGTAATCAACCGCCGCTGTACAGGTGGCATTTTGTGGTGAGTGACTATAGTCACCTGTCGTGTGTAGGTGGCATTTCGTGGCGGGTGACTATAGCAATAGCGAAAGGTTTAAAAGAATGAAATTATCAACAATTCGAAATTAAAAATTCGACGATTTGCCTACTTTGCGTTATAACTTGAAAACTTGGAAAAGAACATTCCAAGGAAGTTATAATTTAGATACAATGGACTCCGATATAACGCGGTAATACAAAATCGTGTTGTATTATTCGACCTTCTTATTGGTTTAAAATCTATTGGTCTAAAGAAAACTGCGGAGTCCTAGGTATACCAAGTACAAGCCACAAGTACGAGTATATACGATGCAACTCCTACGAAAGTCCCCAAGAGACTCTCCTCTAGTTTCGGCAACTTTCGCGGGTCAACATCTCCCCCTCTCGCACCGACCAATCGAAAGGATTAACGGGACATCGCTAGAGAACGCCCTGTGCCCCAATTTCGAGTAGTTCGAAATATTTTGGATAACAACGTGCCGTCTACGTTGACAAAAGCCCCGATAAGTCTAGACGAGTCCAGACAAGCCTCGAAGAGCTGCAAAGGCCCTAGAACTATCGAAAGAAAACTGTCAAGCCTAAAATACACTTTTACCGACGATACAACTCCTAAGTAGGTCTCCAAGAGACTCTCCACTAGTTCTGGCGACTTATCGCGGATCAGCACCTCCCCTTCTCGCACCAACCAATCGAAAGAGTTAACGGGACATCGCTGAAGAGCGTCCTGTGCCCCAATTTCGAGTCGTACGCAATATTTAGGGTAATGGCGTGCCGCCTACGGTACGTCGAGAAACGAAAGGCAAAAGGACGACAAAAGCTCCGATGGGTCCAGGCGAGTCCAGACAAGCCTCGAAGAGCTGCAAAGGCCCTAGAACAATCGAAAGAAAATTCCCAAGCCTAAAATACACTCCTACGTAGGTCTCCAAGAGACTCTCCACTAGTTCTGTTAACTTTTCGCGGATCAGCACCTCCCCTTCTCGCACCAACCAATGGAAAGGGTTAACGGGACATCGCTGAAGAGCGCCTTGTGCCCCAATTTCGAGTTGTACGCAATATTTAGGGTAATGGCGTGCCGCCTACGGTACGTGGAGAAACGAAAGGCAAAAAGACGACGAAAGGAGCGACGGGTCGAGACGAGTGGAGACAAGACAAGACGCGAGGAGCTGCAAAGACACGAGGACAACCGAGTGGGAAGAACCGACCGGTGCCGAGGATGCGGCGGTATAGTGGGGAGCTAATTGTAAGACCGAAGAAGAGAAAGACGAGGCGCGGCAGGGGCGAGGTGAAATCCGGGCGTGTCGGGAACAAAGGGAACTTATAACCGTTGCTCACCGTCGCTTTCTCGAGTTTGCTATCGAGAACGATCCTCGAACCTACGGTACTAGCGAGGAGTTCGACGTCCAGGCTGCCCGCATGCGAATAAACCGGGTTTATGAATCTTTTTAACCACGATGGCCTTTCCTGGAAGCGGAGATCGCGCTGAGATTGCGCTCGTTTGCACTTTAAACGCCTTCGGCTTGATCGCGCTGGTCACCTTTGGCGAAATTAGACGGTCCAATGGCATTTAAGATGGATCAATCGATACGAAACGGAGTTTATGGATTTACTCCTTGAGAAGGATCGTTGCGTAAGGATGCACGTGGATTTCTAGAATCGAAAGGCGCGGTTGGGAGATTCCAAATTACATAATACATACACACACACACACACACACCTATATATATATCAAATCGTCAAGGATGATATTTGTAGTAAATTTTTCTACAAAAAGAAAAATTTCTTACGTTCGCCTTAACGTGAAAACGAATATCGTTGGTATCTCGATCATTGACACGTTTTTTTACAAAAAGAAAAATTTACTACAAATTTCATCCTTGACGATCTAATGTATATATACAGGGTGGACCAACTTGGACTGACTGTAATAATAGATCGTCTCGAAACATAATAAAATTCAATAATTTTAACTCGCTCTTGCACTGGGTTTGTAGTCATAAATCTTCATAAATAATTAAAGATAAACCTCGCTAAAGTTAAAAATTACTGTATATATATGTAAAATATT
>JAITYT010000844.1:525176-541048 GCA_025433975.1 Liostenogaster flavolineata | reverse complement strand
TTACTAAACAAAAAAAATCGGACATAATAGCTCCGGGTTTGAATATCGATAACAGTTTGTTTGTTTGGATTTCAACGATCATTTTGTTACCGTTTGTATATGATACATTTTTATGACTTTCAAGTTACAGTGGGCTATTATGGTAGATTTCAGTATATTTATGATAATGCTCGTGCTTTCTTCTATATTCAGATTTATATATCGTGTACTCAAAATATGAATACAACATGGCATAAAAACCAAAGAGGATTTTGAATTAGACGCATCAGCGGTAAGAGATCCGAAGATTTTTTATTAGATTCTGAGTCCGGTGAAGATCATCCAGGAGTATTAACCGGGCGATGCATAAATATTATCGACAGTGACGATGAATTTAGTAATGAATCATCGTCGGATGAGGAAAATTCGGGACCACAAAAGATTGTTTGGCAGTCAATATCCCAGACGAATAATAGTTGTCATCGCCCTTGGAAAGAAGATTGCCCTGAGACCCCGAACGACCCTACTCTCCTGTGACCCATTTTCGAAAACTATTAGACAGTGAAATTATAAGCGACATAGTTGACCACATCGATACATATGCACTGCGATATGATCCAGCAAAACCCATAGGCGTTTAGCGAACGAAATTAAACGATTCACTGGTTGCTGTTGCGAACTATTTTATAGAATTTCACGCTTAAGCTTTTACGCACGTTTTTACTTCCAAATTATAAAGTGAATTAATTATAATTAAATCGTTCGACCTGGAAAATTCTTTTTTAATCTCCATTTATAGATTTATAATCGTTGACTTTCCGTCGCATAATTTCTTTTATATCTTAGAACAAAATTCGGTCCAAGAGTGTTAAAACACCGAATCCACCGAGATCTCATGCGTACTCCGTCGGAAAAAAGTGTTTTTTTATAATCGAACGAGGTGAAGGGTCGATTCGGTATCGAGGGCGCGAATTTGTTTTCATGCTTCGTTTACGTTGTAAAAATGAAAGGAAAAAATAGCCCCATCCGGAAAAGTCGAAGAAACGTTTTAGAACGGCCGTTTAACGGTGGTTGGTGGGTTCGGCGTTGATTCCGAAAGATTAGATAGAGGGCGAGCAACGCGTTTGAAAGCGTACGAAGCCGGAGGGAAAAAAGGGAAACTACCGATCGAGTGGTTCCGCGTAAAACGCGAAAACGGTGATAGGCGATCGCGTTTCATCGAATTCGCCGTGCGGCACGATAAAAAAACACCGAGGGATTCGATGGACGACGAGGTTAATTTCGCTGGCTGTCGCGGATCGACGGGAGTACGAGGAAGGAGGAAAGAGGCAAACATTAATATGGCGCGATACGCGGAACGCGTCACGAACTTACGAAGCGACGCTAACGCAGGCTACGTGGAAAAATGCGAACGTTAGTGACACCGCGTCCATCGCAACGAGCGATCGCCTTCCGAGTACTCGTGATGCGCGGTCATGGATGCGGTTAGCAACGAACGATCGCTTTTCCATCAATTTTTCCTACGTCGTTGTCGCCATATTGCGATTGGCCAGAATCGCGCCTTGGGAACCGCCGTTATGCACGCTGAACTTTCCGTTCGATTGCGTGTTCGTGCCGATTTTCGATTTTTTGAAAATTGATTTATTATTTATATTATACTTTTTAGTATATATTTTATTATATATATGACAAATAATTATATATATATATATATATATTATATAATTATTTTTTTTCTTCAAAGAAAAAGAAAAAAATGTTCTTCCGATCGTGGGGCGTATATTACGTAGGAGCTTGCAACTCGTCTAGTAGAATAAACGTTCGACTGTGCGTATTCTAAAACAATTCTTTAACAATTCAGTTTATTGCTTTGTCGTATATATACCCTTTTCTTGCTAATTATGGTTTTATACGAGCTATTTAATCGTAAAAGTGTGGGTCGTATATGCCCCACGCGGCCTGAACGCGAAAATCCTCGAAAAACTGTATGGCAGGAAACCGAAATTATTAGATCGAAGATATCAGAATAAAAATTATTTAGTGCGTTGCTACGATCGTGGCATATTTTTATTTGTTCTATTACCAATGAAAATTGATTCTTATCGTGTCACGGAATTGTATGCGAGAAAATCGTACGACATAAAAAAAATAGTACGGAAACAAATTTAGCAGTGCGGTTGAAACGTGCACTTGCAACTAGTAGTACGAATGTACGATCGAAATGTTTGAAACTCGTTCCACCGAAAAATGATGAAATATCGAATTAAAACTACTTTTTAAAGGATAGACAATTATGCGTATCGTTCTGCCGACTGTCGAATCACGATTGAAATAAATAAATTCATTCTTAATTCGTAGAAGATGATAACTTTAAAAACTGTTTCCCGATTCTGCTCTATAAAAACGCGAAACTACGCATTTTACCGTGAGATCGTCGAATGCACTAATAACGGAATTTTAGATCGAATAATCTATACGATATATATTTATATATAATTAATAATAATATATATGATTTATAGTTCGGAAAGTCATTTCATTTTTTTTAAATGAAAAAACGTTGTTTCTTATGTTTTTCTTATGTTGTTACTATCGGGGAAAACGAAATGACTTTCCGAACAACTCGATAAATTGAATAATATATATATATATAAAATTTATAAGCACCGATCGAGCAAATGCAAGGTCGTCGACGACCAATTTTTTCGCGTTTCCGTTCAACGTGTTCGCGCTCTTCATAATTCAAGAGCGCGCGGCGCGCACTCCGAAACTCTTTGTTTCCGAAGCTGCTGAATTTAATGGCGCCCGTGCTGTTGTCGGCCCGCCGCAAATCCTCGGAGAATCGTTCGGTCCAGCGTAGATCGCCCGACGGATACACGAATTGTCGTTTGGAAAAGCTCGAAATCCCAACTCTCCGTAGCCAGAACGAATATCGAAGTTATCTCGAATTTGTCGGGGAACGTTCGACCGTGACTCGCGCTGCGGTGACCGCCCATGGCCGCCCTGCACTACTCGCCAATCGTTTCGTTTCGATGAACGTCCGATTAGCCGCGGATCGAAAAATGAGGAACGAACGATCGTAGATTCGTATTTAATTCGAACGCGCTGCGATTCTCGTTTTTTTTTTTTCGAGTCGAGTGAGCTCTCGTCATCCTTCCATTTATTTCTAGAGGGGTAGACGTCGTTGAAGGAATCGGAAGAGCGAATAATTGACCCTTTGCGCTATGAAGTCGCCTCTAGCGTGAGCAAAATAATTTTGCCTGAAACTCTAAAGTCGCCTCCGGTGTGACATTTTATACAGTCAACGAAACAAATCATCGAGAAGCAGTGTTATTTACAAAATCCCTTGAAACTATAGGTATGCACGCAAAGATCTCGTACTATACGATTTTCTGCGTAATAATGAACTGACATTATTCCTTTTTAGAGTTTCTAAATTAAATTGCGCATACAACTTTGTTGGAAGAGATCAAATTTACGCCTATTTTTAGCATCGAGTTTCTTCTCGTGCTTGAAGGTTGGGTGTAACTTTGGTAGAGCTATTTTTTGAAGTTTACCTTTTTAGCACCGTCCATTGTGAATCTCGCGACAGGAAGCCATATTTCTACGTAGAGGATTGTTTTGAAAGGTACTTTAAAAAAGTATAGACAACGATAAACTAAATATTCGTATTTTGATATTATGCATCCTTTAAGAACAATCGTTTCGTTAATAAACCTTTAACTTTAAAAAATTGCAAGCAATTACTTCGTACCTAAGTTGACCGAAAAGAAACAAGGAAAACAATTATAGCGCAAAGAGGTTAACTAGTTGTACGGAAGAGCGGAAAATTGGCCGTCATTTTGAAAACGTGTATAGTACGTGTTGGTGAATGTATTAGATTGGTAGAGAGTAATTTAATTTTTTTTTATAAAAAAACGTTGCTTCTTGTTCTTTTATGTTGTTTTTATGAATAACTGTTGGGAATAAACTGTTTCCGAATAATCGAAATGTCGAATTTCGATGTTTTGAAGGTGTTTTCTTATAGATTTTGACGCGTAGAATCCACATCCGTTGTTCGTTTTACGCTAGGTGCATCGTGCGGAAAGATACAGCCAAAAAACACTTTCGTCAATTTCGTCAAAAGCTTGTAAAAGTCGTATTAAACTCGGATCGATGTAAACGACTTACGAATTTTTATTCGATATAAATCATGCGCCTTAGGACAACGTTCAATGACCTAACTGTTATTAACATCGAAAGCAATCAATGAAAGGCTCAGGAAAATACATAAATTCCAGACGACGTGAAATATTTTTGTCGTCAAAGAAAAGCCACTAAGGATCACGAAAAGAGGCAAATATTCAAGTAAATCCTTGAAGAGGGTAAATCCATCAGCGCGCGTCGAGCTTCCTCTTCGAAGATATGAAGAAACTGGAGGCACGCGCACGTATGAACCCAAGAAAGAAAGGGAAATAGACGCTCTCTCGGTGTTTTCTTGGCAAACGGTCCAAGTTGCCACCCGATAAAGAGCATCGAGGACTCTCCTCTCCAACGGGGATCGGTTAAACTCGGGTCGATGTAAACGACTTACGACTACGGCGCCTTTAACGCGCTCCTTCCACGGCTACGACGATGAACGCGGAACGAGATCACCGAACCGTTGGAGCAAGCAGCGGCCGCAATGCGCTCTTGATCGCCCTCCATACTTCATCTTGATTTTCTTCTACTTACTCGTCGTCGGTGGAGAGGAGTGGCGAACTCGAGGAGGCTCGAAATGGAAGAAAAGCCGAGTGGAGGAAGGAAGATGCGCGGCGAGACCGCGAAAAATCTTCCGAGAATTTATGGACGAATCTTTTCAATGCTGGATCTTAAAGTCGAGCTGAGAGCAGCCTGGAGAACGGTTTACGAGCCGTACGAAAGGCGGACGTAGCCTAGATTGGATACCGTTTCGAGGGCGATTTATGCTCCACCGCCGAACCCTTTGGCGAATCGAAAAATCCGTGGATAATTTCAAAGTGGGGATGCAATTATTTTTAACCCGCTAGGCGGATACGCGATCGATTCTTTCGAAGGATTTCGCGGAAGCGACGCGCTATAATAGTCGGAAAGAAGAAAAAATTAGGAAACATAGCATGGATTTTAAAATTGATTAAAAACATCGTAGACATCTTGGAAGATTAAAGAACGAAACGGGGGAAAGAACGTCGATTCTTGGGTGCCATCAAGACCATCTGAAGACCGTCGGAATCGCGTCGCGTCCTGTTCGATTTCCTACAGCCCTTTCGACGCTTTGCCGGCCGCTGTCACGTACGCGTGACTTCCTTTCGCCAGCGGCGATGCCAATTTTATCATTACGAAGTTTTTATAGGAATGCATATCGATGTTATTTTTAGAGAAACAATGCTTCTATTGTTCTCCTTTCCCAATTTACCGGATCGTCTTCTGTTAAAATTTTACGTTACTATTAAAATGCTACTACATATTCGACTAAAGAAGTTCTCCTAAGTGCTACTATAAAAATTTCATTCTACTAAAAATATTACTATTACAAATGCGGGCGGCAAAGTGTCAAGGAGACGAGCAGCGATCCGTTTCTTCCAACAGACGCGTGCTTTTCGAAATATTCGATTACATTTAATTTAAGAATTAATTTGAGAACTAGTCGCTGATTAATTTAAGAATAATCGTCGAAGGTTCATCGGCGTCGTCCCGAATATTTGCTTACTTCCTCACTCGCTTATTTACCTAATATTTATTCGTCCATTGTCGCGCATCCGTTCGAAGAGAGTATCGCGTTGCGATCGTCGAAGAGCGGCGGCGAGTTCGTGTTTCTACGGGTATAGCAAAGGCAAAGAAAAATAAGAGAAGGGAAAGGAGCGTTCGGCGAGACGACGACGACGACGACGACGACGCGCACCCGAAAGAAATCATAAAGAAAAGGGGCAGAGAGGAGGAGAACGGACCCTAGGGCTCTGAACTCTCGGCACGGCTCTTTGCCCCGCGTCTTCACCCTTCACCCGTCAACCGTCACCTTTCCCTTCCCCTTTCTCGCCCTTCTTCCTTGCCCTCGACCTTGTCCGTGCGCTCCTTCTCGCTTTGTGCTCGAGTGCGCGAATCGGAACTGGCCGCGAGCTACATTTTACCTGCTTCTCGAAAGAGGCCGAGCATCGTGATTCACGGAATATACCAAAGAGCCAAGGCAGACAGAGAGAAAGACGGAGAGCGTGAAAGAGAGAAAGTGAAAGCGAAAGCGAAAGAGAGAGAGAGAGAGAGAAAGAGAACGTTGAACCAGCCATTGGAGAGAACGGACGAAGAAAAATGGCGGAAGAGAGTTGGAGAACGTGATGAAGGAGAGGAGAAGAAGGTGATGGAGGATGGAGAATGAAAGATGGAAGATGGAGGAAGAGGAAAAAGAGAGAGAGAGAGAGAGATATAGCAAAGAAGAAGATAGAAGAAGCTGTACGACGAAGAGTCCTTCCTCACGAACACGATCTACCTTCCAAGCAGAGGGAATAACAAGGGTATATCATCGATACCGGTGTTGCGCTATTGAATAGCGATGCCTCGCGTGAAAATAGGGATTTGTTCGTCCTTTGTTTTAAAAGGACTCGAATACTGGATAAATAATATGTTTATTTGTTTAGTTACGGTATTTATTAGAAAGCAATATTTTGTTTATATTTATTTTTTAAATATAATGTTAATATATTATATAATATATATATATTATTTTATTAAATATTTATTAGGCTACAAAATAACGGCCAATTGCGTGTTTATGTTGGACTCGTATGACAGTCGGACGGCTGAATTACGAATCGCTTCCGTCGATTTTCACGCCGATGTGATCGAAGTACGAAAAACTCTTTCTAAGAAATTTCTGAAGGATATTTTACGTCCCTATATAAACCTTCTCGTCCGGAAATATTTATTTCTTACGTTTGAAGGATTTTTCCAGGGCGTATCGGATTGAAAATTCTGACGTATTTCGCGAAAGACTTCTTCAAAAGCTTTCGATTCTGTGAAAGGAAGGCCTGCTCGATGTCTTTTAATCCTTCGAGGACTCGTGACCGCGCGGTGCAGAGTCCTTTTATCGTGCCGAGCGTGTGACGACGTGTACTCGGTGAAAACCTTCCAAGAGGTGCATTATATCGGTTCGCGTTCTAAGCTCACGGCATACGTATTTGTGTAACATTCGTTCCAAAGGATCCGCGATGCTTCGATTTCCCGAGCGTCGTCTTATCTTTAAATTAATTTTCTTCGACGGAAAATGTTGCTTTTTTTAGAACACATTTCCGTGTGGTCGACATCGGACCTGTATCGATGCTGCTCTGGGTTTTACAGCTTTTACTTTTATTCTTATACGTACCCGTATATCGTGGTAAATTATTAATAGCTTATTTACGATATATAGTTTCATTTATGGCGTACGATCGATGTTCTACGGTAGCGTAGAAAAGGTTCGGAAAGGAGATTACGTTTGACGACGGGAATAGCAGTAATTTCGACGGTAAAAGTGAAGTACAAAATTAGGTAAAAGACCGACTTAGATATTACGTTATCTTTGGCATTAGTAAAGATACGGATAAATTCCAAACGTTCTACGTTAATATGGAAAGCTAAACGAATATCCTGACGAGTGATTAAATAAATTAAGCCCGCGTAAAGTCGATTGGAATGAAAATATTATATAAAGGCTACACTTCGTCGATCGCATCGGGTTTTCGCTTTCCAATTGTAGTGATATTTGCATTTTACTTTCGCAAATATATTCTAATTATATACATATATATATATTTATTTATTTGAAAAGATAATATTTGATATATCAATTACATACAGATATGGCACTTAAAAGAATACAAGGCGAAATTTAAATTAATATCTATGATAAATAATAATCTTTACTCGTTTGAGAAAAATATTTTCACGTACGATAAGACTTATGGACGATTCCGTCCGCAAAGGGTTTAATTACGTGCAATTTATTGTAACGCAGTTCCACCGTTTGATCGGGATACGAAAAGATATTACCGTGTATTTGCATTTTTTATCGCTGGCGTTGAAATCGTTCATCGTCATAGCTAGTCCATGTTCTCGCGCGCAGAGCGATAAAAAAGTATTTTTCACAAAATATGATAGACTTTTTAATCGATAAATGCCGCTCTCGCATTTCATACTTTTTGCACAAGAGGTAAATTTTCACGGAAAACAACGTAGAAATACCTAGTTTCGTTGTTTTCGGGTTAAAATGTTTCTATATAATTATTTAACCTGAAAGAATTCCCATCGTTTAACACAAATTCTTCATATATCTCATACATTTTATGTCAAAACGCGACCCTCGTTGTTGAGTAAAATTAGGAACATAAAACTGGTAATTAGTACGGAAGAAAGCATGCTTAAGCTTCTACGACTGACAAAGCACAAGATATACACCAAAAGAATAGAAAAGAATAGAATTTTGATATCGTTTAACTCTATGGAAAAGTCAAACGTATCGTGGAGCCGAGCTGCTACCGCGATAGTCGTTCGAAATTTCCACGTTTCTGCTCACACGCTATTTTCGTTCGTAACACTCTTAGATGTCAAAATCTAAATATACGTACATGTACAAATTCTCCACGGGATAAATAATATGTTTACGTGTCTAGTAACATTATTTATTAGCAATTTAGATTACAAAATTATCGGTCATAGCGACGGACTTAATTAGGACACGAATGTGAATCCTTCGACTCTACCAATTGTTTGAAACGCATACGAGTTCCTGGGCCAAATTGATTAAAGGTTAAAAGGTAAGGCAAAGGGTTAAGAGTCGTACGTAGAAATTGATGAAGTCTTTCGTTCGAAATAAAATAAGGTAAACCGCGTGTCATATTTACATGGTCGAGTTGCATCTCTCGATTCGAAAGCGACTCTTTACGAAATTAAGAAACAAATTTGGCTCGTGAGGAAATTGGACGTGAAGTAGCCATAAATAATTGCCATAATTTCCATAATTCCCATAAAGTTTGTGGCAAGTGACTAGACAAAGCGTAATTTCGTTTTTCTTAATGAAAAAACGTTGTTTATTTTTTTTTATTTTACGTTGCTTTTAAACATGTTGTTTTACGACACGTTGACATTAACGTAGAAGCTACCGATTCGTACATTGCAAAACGTACTTACTTATCATGGGAAAAGTAAGATCGAACACGATAATCGCTACGAAGGCGATTACTGTTCCGTGTTAACTTAGCAGCCAACGTCGTGACTGTCTTTCCGAAGAATAACCTCACTTTTCTTCGTTATCGCGAGATTCACGTACGTGGAATAAACGGAACATTCGCCATGTCGTAGTTGATAAAGATAATATTTTTTGGAAGCAATCGCCGTACTCGTTAAAACGCCAGAGGCCAAAGAAGGACGCGAGGAGGCTTTTCATCGGTTTCGAAGGCAAAAAAGCATCCGACTTATAGGAAGGATTCGAAAGACGAAATATTTTCCATATTGTCCAGGATGATTCCTTGCTAAAAGGAATACGGGCGTGACAAGGAGTGGAAAAAGAAAAATCTGAAAGCACTTGTCAAAGAACTGCTCTAGCGGACAATGGAGACGATTCAAAGAAAATCTCTTTCCCATTCCTTTTTCCATCCTTCGTCAGCACCACCGCCATTTTGCTTCTTCTTTCTACGTCTCGTTTCGTTCTCTTGACGATCATCGTTCAACCGTGCCGATACCACGCCTTCCTCCCTCTCTTTTTCTCACTCTTCCTGTCCCGCACTCTTCATCACGGTCTTAACACCTTCAACGTGCAAAACCTTAAAGGAAGCCTGCCGAGGATTCGTTAAATTTGTCCTCCTCGCTCTAGTTATCACGTAAATCTGCGCTCTTTCGTCGATGAACGAGTCGACAGTACCAGTGGGAACTTTCGTTAGGGATTTGGCCACCTGCAAAAGGATCCTACAAATTTTTCGTTTCGAATTTTTCATTTCCTCGATTTTGTTATCTCGCAAAGAAGTCTTACGCGCATCTTCTAGGTCATTGAAAGATAACGGAAGCCAACATCAGATGCGATCGTTAGAAACTCTTCTTAGGAATGCAAAAACCCTAAAGGAACGTACAGGACTGGCTAATCTCCTTCCAATGTCATTTATACCGCTCCAGCGTATCCTTGGAAATTTTAGTTTGGAATTTTTCATTTCCTCGATTTTGTTATCTCGCAAAGAATTCTGTCACGCATCATCTAGGTCATTGAAGGGTGACGCGAGCTAAACATCAAAGGATATCGCTAGAAACTCTTCTTGGAAACGCTAGAACCCTAAAGCAACGTATCGAACCGGCTGACCTCTCTCTGATGTGATTGAAACAGTTCCGGCGAAACCTTCAAACACGTACCCGTTTTTTGCCACTAGGTATACGCGGTCGTCTCCCATTACGTTACGCAAACGCGCTGGAATTTTCACGAACGACGATCGTGCAAAGACGAAAAGCATAGATCGTTGATCCTGGCTGATTTACATGCACCTAGAAGCCTCATCGAATATAGCTTTGCGTCGCGAGTGGTCACGGAGATCGCGATTATGCAGCCGTCACGTGCGTTCGTTCACTCACAGAATTATAAATTTACAATCTATTGTGTTCGTACCTCGAACACATTTCTTTTCGAGGAATACTTCAAAGCCACCGAGTCGAGCTATTCGTCCTTTCGTTCGTCCGGACATAGCGCGACCCGATCGAAGCAAAAAACTGACTTCACCTCCTACAAATGCACTTTGCGTTATCCGAAATAACAGAACGATTTAAGTGACACTTTATTTTCTCAAAGTATTGGATCGTCCAGAAAGTTCGTGTCGATTTTCGGTTTTTTTTAAAAATTTATTTATTATTTTATATACATATATTATATAATTAATTTTTTTCTCCAAGAAAAATAATGTTAAAAAAAAGATTTCTTCAAAATCGGCACGATCGTTCGGCAAAAAACGACGAAGAAGACGAAAAAATTGTTCGATCAACCTTAACACTTTGACTGCCAAACTATTGAAAAATACTCTAAATCTTTCGTAAGATATTATACATCTTAAGTGAGAAAGTAAGACCGTTGTCAAAATATGGATTTGTTGGGTTTTTGGAGCAGAGTAAAGAATACAACTGTAATGATAAAGCGAACGTTTAATATAAAATAATATAACTTCGCGCTTGCTGCACGATGCCCAAACGAAGACTGCTCTTAGAAAAAGAAAACGCCAAGCAATCGAACGGCAGAGCACTGGGGCAGCAGAACGCTAGGATAGACTAAACATATCGAAACAAAATAGATCCTACCCTTATGCGATCTCGTAGACGTCGAGTCGTGCTCGTAAACGGACTATATACTTGACCGATGACGTCAATCACAACAAGATTACGCTAATTTTTGAAACCGTTACGTGTCACCCAAATATGGGTGACATGGCAGTCAACGCGTTAACAATGGTTGAATCAAATTATTAATTTCGAAATTGCAGCAGGAGCCCGAGTCTTCGATGTCGATTTATGCCGCTAAATCTATCGAGTGCCAGTACGTAGTTGCACCGTTCTAATTGGCCAATTTGTCGGTCCCTTCTCTATTTAATTGCTCCGATGTATTAGCCGAAAGTGGCGACGGTGTCGAGTTTGGACGTGTTACGGTCGCGTTATCAAGAAAAAGGTAGAAAATCGAGCATCGTTTAACCGCGTTACGACGAACTCGTCGATACGGTTGATAACGTGGATTTTTTTTTGGTTATATCATCGTTGTTACTGGTGCGAGAGTACGACCCTTCCGACAAGAAATTATCTCCATGAAATCGGTGAATGCGTACGACTACGTGTCGATAGAATTCCGGTTTATCGCGATTGGCATCGAATGGGGGAGAAGCAGATGGTAAAAATCGTGACGAGGGATGTCGAACGGAAAATCGAAGCTGTTATCGATCGGCAAGTATCCTCGATGCTGGACTACGCGGTACGTAACACGAATCCGCTGGCTGTTGTAGACGTCATCGAGATCAATCCTCGTAACCAACGACGTAGGCGAAGAAATAGTCAAAAAGGTGGAATCGATCCGTCTGTTGAAACCTCAAGCCAACTTAGAGATTTAAATTTTTCAGTTTCGAACTTATGCGCAGCTATGGTGAAAATAATTCATATCTCTTTAGGCGTTGATTCTAACATTGTAAAAGAAATTAGCATCGGGGTAAAATTTGTATTTCATTTATTAACAATTTTACTTACGTATTCGTTAAATCGATTTAATTTACATATAAACTATACATATAGTATACATAAAATATACATATTTCACATCAGCACCGGAATAAACGATAAAACTGCATAAATGATCAGTATCAGATTCGCAAAGCTCGCTAATTACAAAGACTCTTATTCTAAGAGACCAAGGCCAACGATGGATATTGAAAAAGTTCGATGGCGCGGCCGAAAAAAATCGAAGTCAATTGGCGCGTACGCGTTTACAGCTGGCTACCGCGTGCCCGTAATTGTTTTCCATCGCTTTTCGAAAGCTATTACCGAATCGAAGGCGAATTCCCTGAGCCGATTTGAAGAGGCGCTCGAATTGTCTACTCGATGCAGTGGGATGATTAGGCGTCGAGTAGCCAGGTGGCTCGCGGCCCTATCTTCTCCTGACATCGAGATAGAGTCCCTCGAACGATTCCCGATCGTACGTTGAGGCCATCTTGGATCTGGCCGATCGGCTTGAATCGCTTTGCTTTTTTGGGTTGGCCCTAGCGATTAAAGTAGACTCCTAAACCGGTAGGGTTCGTATAAGACGTATTCGAATAACGTGGCGGAAAAATTGCGATCGCGTTCGTATAATACGCTAAACGAACGAGGCAGATGTTGCGACTTTATTACGTTTTAATTCTACTAATTAATAAAATTATTGGCTGCTAACACTTCGTGCTCCTCAAATTTCGGGGAAACCCCATTTTTAAAGAACTATTACATATTTATTTTACATCTTTGTTACGTATCCATATAAGTGTATGTTTATGCGTAAGTAAACTGTATGCGAGCAACTCAATTGCCAACGATTAAGTCCACAAAAGAAAAGATAGAAAATATGTATCGATCATTTTCTTAGATTTCTTATAAAAAAAAAAAAAACATTATTCAACGGCCATAAAAAGTGTTGTCACGTAGCGTCTTAAGCTTGATTATTAAAGACGTTATTTTAAATATAACAAATAAGTTAATTGCTTTGGACTGCGAACGGCCTGCCGTGTTACGGATGGGTCTACTGTACCTGGCAAGCATCATCGTCCTCGTCGGCGCTAAGTCGTACCAATCACGCTGAAAAGCGCTTTAATGCCTCGTCACTAGGATATGGAAGTTAGGAAACAAACAATAGGACGTAATCTCCTAGAAATCGATCCGCTCTGATGACAAGGCGGAACGTATTTCGTCGTGTTAATCCTCGTAGAGGAAAGATCCTTCCTAGCGCGTAGACGCGCTAAGCGATAGATTGACGCGAGCGTTAAGTCGCAGGCGTATTATTAACCTGTTCAGTGACAGACGACCATATATCGTCGTTTGGAAAAGTTTCGAGAAACGCGAATGACGACGTATCTCGTTCGAGATGCGACTCGAAATAATTTTTTCTTATATTTCTTGCCATTTCGAGGCAGAAACATTAAGCGTGAAAACTCAGTTACCAGGTGCCATTTTTTGTTCGTACAAGTGCTGTTTAATAACAAAATGACTTATAGGCCGTTGTTATCTGAAAGTCACATAGCGAATTCATTGTAATAAAATTGTTCAAACTGAAATTCTTTTTCATCCGCATATATAGGTTTGTAATTGTTGATCTCTCGTTCCCTCAATTTTGTTATATTTAAAACAAAAATTTGGCCCATAGAGGGTTAAAAAATCTTCATGTATATTCACGAAACAATTCCACATGTACGAACATACAAAGAAAAAGAAACAACGACAACAATAACACGTTCAATACACTGACAGTCGTTCCGACTATCGCACGCAAGTTGCGTGAGCGGCTATTGAAGTGTTAACGTCGCGTTTCGATGAAAAACGTTAATAGCTTTGCTCCATCCTAGTCGATCGTTTATCTAATCGATATTTGGAAAGTGACTCGGCGAACGGTTTCGTCATTTCAAACGATGCGACGTCACGCGTGCTTTCTAAATAGTCGCCAACCATGAATGTAAATTGCCTTTCGGAAAATTCGACGTCCGAACGTCGCGCATCGATGCTGCCAGGAAAATAATTTCAAATTTAACGTCCCCGTCCATCGGGGAAGGGATTTTGCCCGATTGTCGACGAGTTCGTCGGTAACGTTCCTCTCTCCATGCTAAAAGTTTCAGCCGTTATCGTTAGGCGCGACGCAAAATGTTTCGCGCGTCTCCGACGAACTCCGAAAGGATGCACCGTGTAAATACGGACTCGAGCAACGCTATCGCATTGTCGTCATTTTCCAAGGAAATTTGCTGAAATTTCTGACGTTTTGCGCCGTATTCCGAGCGCCCTGAGCGTTACTTTATGGCTTAATCGCTTCCGTTTACCACGAGTAGATCCAAAGCGGATACCGACCTTGCTCGTTAACTCGTTACTCGATTAATCGTCGACACCGATCGATGTGCAACGAATGTCAAGGAAGATTCACCGTTTTATTCGGCTTTTTCGGCTTGGATTCGAAGAATTACCGGAATAATACGGACAAATCCAGATCGATCTCTGACTCGACTGAGTCTTTTCAGAGAGCTAAAAGTAATTAACTTTTTTTTTGCATTTATTTATTAAAGAAATCTTAAATACTAAGCGTTAAAATAATTTTCATCGTTTTCTAACGATTTTTTCCAGCTTAAAGACAGTTGTTCGATTCCCTTTTTAAAAACAACTTAAAATAAGATGAAACAAATTTTTTAAAATCGAAGAAATTTTGATTACTTTTCGATAGACCTAATATTGTACTTTTACCTGTATCGATTCAGAGTGAGAGTTATTTAATTACTTCTTCTGCTTTTCTAGGAAGAGAATCGGTGAAATCTTCCTACGTAGGTCGTAACGAAGACAATTAAAACAACGAACTCGAATAAAGTCTGCGGGTAATTATTCAGATCCTACATTGGTTTATTTTTCTGGCGAGCTAGCAACGATCGAGGAATCGATAAAATCGAAATATTTTGTACGAACGTACGAACCGTGAACATTTTATTCTCGCGAATAGCAGTTTTTTATGGATGAGAGACTTTCGATATTCAATTTTTAAATCGAATGTAAAATTGTACGAAAAATTATTTACGAGAATGACATTGAAAAAAAATTCCGTAAAAATTTTACTAGTTTTTTTTTATTATTATAATCTCTGTGCCAGGAAAAATGTGAAAGAAAAATGTTCTGCTTCGTAGACAATGGCCAGAATTTTTCGTATTATTTCAGAATTTAAGTAACTCGAAATAATTTAAATAGAACCGTCTTAGCGAAGCATTCGACAAAAATTTCCTGGGAAATAATTAAATGGACGCATTATTTTACCGTAAATGCATTAATCAACGTCGCTTCCCAATCTTTACACTACAGTGATCGCATGTTTGTGTATTACGAAATAGAATTTTTTCAGAGATGAAACGAGCAAGATAATTGCATAAATAGTCGCATTGGAGGTGCACGCAACGAGATAAACGCGACTTTCCAAAATAAAGCGAAAGAGTAGACGGTATCGGTGCACTTAATCGGAAAGATCGTTGGATAACGCGTTAACGATTTCCTTTCGTTCACGCTCGCGGTACGAATTGATCGCTAAATCGTTCGATCCGGTCAAATCGTAGTTCGTAATGGAGCAATGGATTAAAATCGAGAACGCGTATAAAATCGAATCAATGTTCGGCACTAAATGCAAACTCGAATACGGAGCTTTTCATGCGTCG
>JAITYT010000844.1:479194-494448 GCA_025433975.1 Liostenogaster flavolineata | reverse complement strand
ATTTTGTTACTAAATTAAAGGTGGAAGTCCAAACAACAGGAAAACGATATTATATATAGGTTAGGCGCTTCGAACACGTTGACAAAGCAAAAGAATATGCCAAATCCGTCCATGGAGAAAATCCGTAATCACTCAATTGTCAAGCTAGACCCTCCAAGACGCGACGAAGGAGCGAAACGTCGATCATCGGCTTGCTGCTTCTTCCCTCGAACGACGACGAACTACCAACTGTCTAACCACCACCGGCGAAAGCAGCTCGTACGACGAGCAAGCGAGTTATAACGAGGCGCGCCGCGCGCCTCGGCAAATTTTAACGAGATTTCCCGCGAAAACATCGACGCAATTTCGAAGCGAGCCGCGCGGAACGACGAGGCAAGCGTCCTCTTTAATTCGAATTTCGTCGCACGTATCGTATCGAGGAAGACGTTTTCCCCTTTCGTTTTGCCGCCGTTTCTTTGTGGTTTTCTCGTACGTGACGCGTCGTCCCTGCGTTTAGGCAGACGAAAAAGGGAGAAAGAGAGAGACAGAAAAACACAGAAGAAAAGAAGAGAGAGAGAGAGAGAGAGAAAGGGGATCAGCAAGTCATCTTTGTTTCGGCGGGATAGGCGATCTCGACATAAAAAGCATGGAGTCGATTCGCGCATCGCCGATTTCGTTCTTTGTTCTCTTCGAACCCCTCGGATTCTCTCATTCTCGGAATTGTCATCGCCCACGACGCTCGCCGGAAGGAAGTAAAAAATTACACCATTCGAGGAGGAGAACCCGAAGCAGAGGAGAATAAGGAGAATAAGGAGAAGAAGGAGGGGGAAAAAGAAGAAACTAGAGCGAAAGGGATAGGCGCAGAAGGGTTAGGAAGAGATCGAGCTAACTTCGCCCATGGTTGAACGAGGAGAGAGGGAAAATATTTAGAACGATCGCTCGAAGGATTTGCAGCAGAACGCGAAGCGTCGATCGAATCGTTTCGCCGCGATAGCGTGTAATTCTCGCCGTAAAGCGAGAGCGCCATTTTGTGCCGCGTAAAACGTGAAATGACGACGACCTATCGCCTTTTTCGCGAAGAGAGAAAAAAGAAGGACGAAGGGGCGACAGGGAGACGAAGAGAAGAGGAGATGCGATACTTCTTTTTCTTTTCTTTTCCTTTTTTTTTGAGACGCGAAAAATTCACGACCACGTCGCGAGATTCGCGTTCTAATTCTATTTTTACGCGCTTTCCTTTCGGACGATTTGAATTTAACGTCGCGTGGAAACGAACGCGAGATTCTCCTTTCGTGCGCGATTTTCATCCTTTGTTCGACGCGCAACGGCGAACTCGCCTCGTTCGAGGATCTCCCGCTCCATTTCAATATCTCACTCGTTATTTTACCTTGGATTCGATCTCGTCTTTCCTAGGAAATCGTTCTCGATCAACGAAGGGAAGAGAGTCGCGATCGATGCCGATACGTGACCACGAAATTCGTTCGCATCGTAATTGGTCTGTCCTATTATTTTCCTCCGTTTCCATTGTTCGATCGCGACGTTAGATTTTTCCACGAACGCGGTTTCCTCCGTCGTCGGTACGACTTTTCAAGCACTTTCGTCCATCGCTCGAGGTAAAATGCCGAAACTGTCGAACTTGACACGTTCGTTCGTTCAGTGACTAAAAAGAATCGCCGTGTAGTTGAAAATGTAAACAGAGTGCTGACCTTTACAATCGTTACTTTTTTTGGTTTTCTTCTTAGCATACTGTCTACCTATTCTTTTGCCCAAACATTTGTAATGTTCTTTAAATCTTTGTCTTGCTTTTCTCGCGGAAAATTTGATCCATTTTTTGACGCTATTTGGTTTCCAATTTTTAATTGTCATTTAGTAATATTTAATTTTTAGGTTTCCTAAATTTTAAAACACTGACATGTTTATCACACCTTGCGCAGGAGTTACACGGCTAGCAAGGTAAGCGCGCGCGCGCATTGTTACTGAGCGAACAGTTGTACATACGGCGTCTCGATAGCTCGTCGCCAGCTGAAGCGAAGCATGAATTCGATCGCCGTCTCACAGCGAAAAACACGAATATCGCACAGTCGACGTTCACAGCTCACGAACTCGTTTTTAGAAATTCGTCTTCTCGACGAATCGCACGATTCGAACGAGCGAAATCGTCCTGATAACAAATTAACATATTTCGCCAGCGTATTTTGTCCATTTAACCTATTAACCGGCGAATAACATTTTGCGAAACTCGTTTCACTTTTTTTTTCGCAGTGATAAGCAATGTCGTCACACCTCGAGTGATAAAAAAGAATTGTTTTTAACTTGTTGATTTTGTACGTTACTCGATGTATAAATCGAGTAATTTCAAGGATTAAATGTATAAGAACTACATAAAACGTAATGTGTTTAACATGATACGGTTAATTCGAACGACGAAAGATGTCGTCATACCCGGTTAGCAGGTTAAGACGTCGAGTTATCCGAGGATGCTTTAAAATACGAACTTCCTTTGCAAATTCTTCTTGATCGCTTCTTAAAGGTACCGTCTCGTAAAGAGGCTCGATCAATCGCTCCTCCGTAGACTCTTGAATCGCGTAGGACCGCGTTTAACTCGAGACGACGAATACGCGACGTAGTGCATATTTAACCCTCTTAGCGAGACGGGCCGATATATCGGCTCGCACTTAGAGCACAGTTAAAATCGCTACAATTTATTATATCAACCGCACATGGACATATAAAACAATAACTTCGTAATATTTTTTCCCTTGGGTGAAACATTTTATCAAATTACCTTTCGCATTTCTCGCTAGTAATAAAAAGTAGCATTGACCTTTTCACTGCCAGGCCACTTTGGATGGGATGTGCGAAGACTGCCAAGGCTATTTCCAGGTAGTTTGCAAGACTCCAGTTTCGAATTGAAAAATTCGTCATCTTCGTGACGATCAAGAAAGGTCAAAAAAGTGGCAGTAAAAGGGTTAAACCGCCTACGCGAGAAGCGACTTCGACGTCCAAATCGATAAACTCCTGGGACTTTAGCTCCGAAGTCCATCGGAGAAAGAAACGAGTGTCGTCGAAACGACGAGGAAGTGAAAAAAAAAACGTCGTGGGACAAAAAAAAGCGAAGAAATTTGGAAGGACGCAAAAGAATTAACACGCGACGGTGAATCGATCCCACGGCCGATCGTTTTCGTTGAATAAATCCAGGAGGACTCGGATGGAGTCGTAACAGGTGCCGCCACCCGAGAGAGACCGGTCGGAAGGGGAAAAGGAGGAGGTGGGGTGGTGCAGGAGAAAAGGGAGGATCGGTGGTAGCACGCGGCGCATCCACGGTCAAAGCGTCGAAACTCGACGTTGAACAAGCCGTCTGAACACGCCGTTTGACACCTGGGTAAGCGTGTCCCTCGCTTCGTCTTCCGACAATTGGACTTCTCGTAAAGTGACCTCCGTCGCTCTCTGTCCTCTCGTATAATAATAATAAAGTTCCGGCAGGTAGAAGGAGGAGACGGCCACGACGTGACGTAGCGCGTGTCTCGTGAAAATCCGCCGTTCTCCGTCAAAGGTTGCCTTTCCCAGAACCTCCCGGGCTGTCCTTGGCTTCCGATAATGGCCTTAGTTTTTTCCAGTCTTTTTCCAGTCTTTTAGAGCATTTCGGGGTATTGTGCATCGTTCGGCGTTGTCCTAGGCGTGGACAAGTTTCGTCGCGTACTTACACAGGGTGTTTTGCCTGACTCTGCTACCTGGAGTAACTTTCCAGTTCGCAGGGATTCGGAAAAATGACCGAAAGGACCGAAATGTTCCATAGCAGGGTTTAAGTTTAGGGTACAATGCCAGGGTATTCAATGGTATAGGGTAAGGTCAACCGATAGTCCTGTTTTCTTAGCTTTTTTTTAAGCGGTATTATTTCCTTAAATGGAACAGTCAAGTTCTCCTGATTTATTATCGAAAAGGTGGCGTCAAGGCGCGACCAATGATGTAGGGCTCATCGATGTTCGGCTGAAGTCGAGCTTGAAATTTTGGTAGTTAGGTAAAACACCCTGGCATAACACGGTAAAAGAAGGAGACACGTTGCGATTTTATTACGTTTTAGCTTCGATAATTAATATAACCTTTGGCTGATAACATTAAAGATCATCGTGCTTATCAAATTTCGGAGAAACTCCATTATCAAAGAACTCTTATTTACATCTTTGTTAAGTGTCCGCATAAAACGATTAAGGCCATAAAAGAAAAGAAATTTTTTCTGGTGAAAAAAAAACATTTATTATTCAACGACCATAAAAATTGTTGTCATGTAGCGCCTTAAGGCTGATTATTAAAGAAAGTTATTTTAAATGCAAGTTAATCGTTTTGGGCTGTGAACGGCTCGTGTATTTGTATAATCCAAGTGACTCGGACAACACGTACCTGCCGTTGTCAATAGGTCATCAAGGTATAACGAAGTACTTTGGCGTGTCTCGTGAAAGTCACCGTTACAACAGGCTTTGCTGGAATCTTTCGACCTATCGTTCTGTCTGCTAATCATTCTCGTATTTTCTAGTCGATCTTTCGGTATGGACAGGTGTTCGGCACCGTTCTGTGCTGTCTACAGTGTGGGCAGGTTGCGTGTACTCGAAACAAAAATTAGCCTTTGTCAGTCGATCGTTAGAACCTAATGGAAGATTATGCCGCATCTCGTAAAAATCAAGACTACCAGAGATTTCCATTAGAATCTCTCGACCTACCGGTCCTTCCGATAATCGTTCTAGTCTTTTCTACATACAAACGCTTCTAATATCATAAATAATTGTACAGTGGTACCTTGAGATACGAGACGTCACGGCCAGTTTATTTCTTTAAATTATCATTTATTAGGTTTTATCTTGTTTGTATGCGATACGTGTTCGTTATAAATACATTTTCCTTGCGTCGAAAACACTTAACAAAAAATCGGGATAATTTTTTGGGGTTTGGCACGAATTAATCATATTTCAATTAATTTCAATGGGGAAACAGTGATTTGAGATGCCAGAATTTTGACTTACGAGCTCGGTCACGGAACGAATCAAACCACTGGATAAAATATTAAAAACGTTTAGCATCGTTCGATGTTGCTCACGGCGTGGATAGGTCCTAACGCGTGCATTTCAAATGCACTGTTTTATTTCACGAAGCGATAAAGCGTCGAGGCATCTTTTATCAGTCCGTCGTGACGACGTGACCGAAGATCGAAACGCGTATGTCGCCTTGCTCCGATGCTCGATTTATTTTCGTAGCTCTAATCTTATTTTCTATCTTTACTTCGTATGTGTATATGTCATTGATCGTGAAAAGCGTCTATCGTTCCTCGTTAAAAATATTTATGACGTACGATCTTTTATTTCGTTTATAATTAGATATAATTACAATCAGATAGGTGTATAATAGAATTTTAAGGCACACCATACTCGCTTCGTACCAATGTTTCAATTTAGACGCTATCGTCGCTTCGAAATGTGCAACGAGGATAAAACAAAACGTAGAAGCGAGCATCGCTTGGCCGGACGAAGCAATAAAAGAAAAGAACGGCAGAACGGTGTACGAAAGAACGATAATTTCACGGCATCGGTGAATCGTATCGAAACCCATTTCACGATTAAAAAGAAAAAAACATTATTGAACGCGCCAGCTTTGGTCTCTCACGCGCAGTAAGCGGTATCGCGTCGTAAAAGTCATAATTTCATCATGATTTTACGCGAATTCGCCGAAAGAAACCGACCGGAATAAAACGATTATCGATGCTAATTCGCGGACAAATATCGAATCGTTCCGTAAATAACGCGAATTTTTCCCTGTTAAAAACTGCATTATTTACCAGACGACGCAATAAAAAAAAAAGACGATCTCACGCAAGCCGAGGGCGATTTCTGAAGAACGCAGAGAGAGATCGCATTATCTCGGTTTAAAAAAAGGTAAGAACCGTAGCGACGTTCGCTCGTACGCGTTTCCAAGGAAGATCGAATGTCGCTCACGTTTACGAACGCGAACAAAAGGTTACGATTTTCCTAACGATCGGGAGACCGCAGGTAATTGCGTCATTTCGTGGAAACGACAGGAAGAAGCGCGCACCGTTCGAACTGCCGCTCGTGGTCGCGCTGACTCAGTACGACTACGAGGAAAAAAAATTGGAATGTCCCATGGATTTCGCGTTTTCCTACCAACTACCAAAGTCTCGTTTCATCGTGTCAAATCGTACGGCGATACAAAAAAGAAGAAAAGAAAAAGAAGGAACTACGCCGTTTCGTGCCTAAAGAGGTTGGCTCCGCCTAAGCTACTTATAACGATAAGATTAACGATTTCAGTGCCCAAAGCTCCCCTTACCAGCCGTCCAAGACGAGCAGAAGACACCCTCGACTTATCTCGGGTGACCGGTCGACCAGGTGGACAAGGACGAGGATACAAATAATTAGAATCCTTTACAGCGTACGCGCGTTGCTTCCGTTCGCGAAAGGATGAACGTTAAAGAGCTTATCGCGGCTAGCTTTCTTCTTCCTCGTGAAACGATTCGCCGACCGAACGTCCTTCCGAGACTCCAAATATCGTATCGGCAACCAAAATAATCGCGGATTTTGTCGATAGATGGTCTTAGAACATCCCTTTTCTTTGTCAACGTGTTCGAAGCACCTAACCTACATATAACATTGTTTTCTTGTTGTTTGGACTTCCACCTTGAATTTAGTAAAAAAAAAAAAAAATTGAGTCGGTCAGCTATTTAGTTTCGTTTTTATCCCAATTTAAAATGGCAGAACGAGACGCGCATTTCGGACATATTTTACTGTATTATTTCCGAAAAGGCAAGAACTCGTCGGAGACACGCAAGAGATTACGTGAAGTATATGGGAAGGAAGTCTTGAAAGGCAGGCAGTGTGAAATATATTTTGACTTTGTATTTGTTAAGCAAAAGTTTTGAATTTTCTTTTTTTTTTTTTAAATCCGCAATCACTTAGTTGCCAACTCGATGACTAGATGCCAAATTGGATCTACGGACGTATCGAGGAAGAGCTAACACTCACCATTCGATGCTCCTGTATCCTCGTAGGCAGCAATGGAGCGCCTTGAACGAGCCGACGTTCGCGTACTCGGTACTCACGACCTCCTTCGTGAACCTCAGGCCACCCGGTAGATTGTCGAACTTGTGCATGGAGCAGTAGTCCTTAAGCTCGTTCGCACGGCAGCCGGGATCGCGTACGGCCAAAAGCAGGCCTCCGACCACGAGAAAACGCACCACCAACACACTCATACTCGTCGTTGTCGACATCATTCGACTTTTCACGTACCAACGACCACCACGAACGAAGAACGAACACGCCACGCACGCCAGACAGAAACTACCATCGTCGAAGCTCACGAGCGACTCCGACTTTCGCGTATCCCGTAATCTCGATGCTCATCGACCGACCGACCGACCGACGCTGATCGTCGAGATGGAAATCTCCTGCCTTCCCACGGCTCTCGACGTGTACGCACCCCTACGCGACTTCTTTTCTTCCTCTCCTTTCTCTCGTTCTTCCCCTCTCTCTCTCTCTCTCTCTTTCTTTTTCTCTCTCAGGCAACTGGAGAAGTACCACCGATTCCTCGTCGCTTTCCTCTCGAATCGCTTCGAACGGACGAGTTCGATGTGTGTCTTCAAACAAGGCGCGAGCCTTTGCGAACACAGCGCGTGTTTACACGGATTTTTAAAGCGAGTGTTTGTATACGCGTCGCTCGTTCTTTCTCCTTTCCTCTCTCTTTCTTTTACTAAGAAATCGAGGCGGAACGAAGCCGCCGGTTCTGTCCGTTTCTTCTTCGATGCGTGGAGAGATCTTATACGGAAGATGGTTCGCGACGGAACGATTCACGAAATTGCGAAGATCCGAACGTAATGACGACCGTACGATACTCACGCTTCGAGTGCCGGTGGCGTACTGTCAACTGGTCGCCGCTTTGAAATGGGCCGCCTGTTGCCTCGTGCTCGTTCGGGCGCGCTCGGACGCGCTCGGCTCCCCTCGGCCGCCGCGCCGTTTCGACGCGCGCGTGTTTGTTTTTCCCGCGCGCCGCCGCGCCCCCCACCACTACGCCCCGTTCGCATCCCCACCACCGTCCATTCGCGACCCACGCGATCCGACTCTCGTCTTTCGGCGCTGCGAAAAAGTTGAACGATCGAGATCGATTTGGTTGGATCTCGAGAGATCCTCCATCGTATAATAGAGTTTCTCAAACTTTTGACGTATGTGTATCCCTTCTATAATGTGCGTACACAAAATAATAATAAACGAAAAATAGAATGTAAATAAATGTTATATTATAAATAACATTTATTTGAATCGATGAGAAGGATGAAATTGTTTGGGCTGGTATGACAAATCGTCATAGACAAGACAGTGCTTCTTCGAGACTGTTGATTCGATCGGCACAGAGACACGATAACGAGGACCTTTTGACACAGGACAACGATCGATTTGGCTTTCGAAGCGTTCAGCGAGCTTCGTTACGCACCGAGAGGTCGGCTATGACCGGCTTACCTGAGTTCGGCCATTTCAGACATCAAAGGGCTGTAAAATGGCCGATCGGCCGGCCCGGCTCGCCCTCGGTAAATGCATAGTAAAAAAGAAACTGTCGCGATACCTTGCGCCTCTTGGTGATCTTAAAAGCTTCCGCGCTTTTGAGTAGGGGTGAAAGCACCCTCCTAACCTCGTCCCTCTACCCCAAAATGTGCTAGACGATTCTATCGCCGAAGACACGAACCAGGAGTCCTTGGCTTCCTGCTTTGGGACTGCGTGCGAGTTCGAGTGGGGTTGAGCGCACCCCCTCCAACGTGACATGCTGATCCCGGACGAGAGAAGCTGTAAAAAGACGAGTGCTTGCAGCCCTAGAGACAGACATACTTTCAGCATCCAGCGGCGTTAATTCGCGTCTCAGACAGGTACTCTTGGTATCCACCAACGTTAAGTCGCCTTGCTTCTTAGTCACCTTCTTAGTTGCTTCTTGTTCAACCGAGTTGTAGGTCAAAGAAGCGAAACACATTTTTTGTTTCGTACTCTGGATACAACTCAACGATTACATCCATCGATCCGTTCCTAAAAAGGTCCGTGGATGGAAAGTTTTCCCGAGTCCCGCGTTAACGTCCACGTTTCCGACGCGTCCAACGCGTTTTCCACGCGGCAGCACGTCGAATCACGGATCCAGACGATACGGCGATCCTCATTCTCGAAGACTTTCCTTATCACCAGTTTATCACGATTCTTTCGACTCGTTCGCGCGTCGCTGTTCGATTCCAGGACGTTCGGCTGTTTAATCATTTGGAAGATTGTCGAGGTAAACACGAAGAAGATCTTGGCTTCGAAGAAAGGTAACGATCGTCCGGAGAAATAATTCAAGGAGATAGAGAGAAAAAGAAGCGTCGAAGCATTCTTAATAAGTTAATAAAAAGAAAGCGAGATAGATAGATAGATAAATAGAGAGAGAGAGAGAGAGAGAGAGAGAATAAAGTTTCCCCCAGTATAATCTCAAATTGTACTCTTAAGTTAACATGTTACAGTAGTAATAAAGAAAGTAGTGTTCGGAATCGTACGAAAAAATATTTCGATTGATATAATATTAAATACATCATCGAACTGGAAGAACGCGTTGATCGAAGTACATTTGGATTTCTGGCAGGCGCATTCGGAAATGAACAACGCTTCATCAATATGACCAATCGCTTCGCTCGATACTCGCCGAATTTTTAACGCATAGTCGTAACGATCATAGGTCACGTTTGCACGTTTTCATCCCCCTCATTTACCCAATACAACGCCCGAAAAAATCTCGAAGGTAGGAACGATGGAATGAATTTTCACGGATTACTGCATTTTTAATCATCGTTTGCACCTTGAAACTTCGACGAAGAACGTCGTATCGTCGGATCGTTCTTACTTCTTCCGCGAAATAGAGACAGAGAGGGAGGGGGGAGGAAGGAGCGGTTCAACGAAGATTAAATTGAATTCCCCGTGGCTAGGAATCTCCGGACAAGCGATAAGGCGTGTACAAAATGCCGCGACACGCGCGAACCATGGCGACTCGTTATCGACGCGTGCTGGAGCGCGACTACGACCGGGTCCAAAGTTTCCATGTTGGATTATCGGTTGGCTCGCGCTTTTCCGCGAACGTCCCTGCCGCGAAATTATCGTTGGAGCGGCCGTTATTGCGAAATTGGGCGTATAAACGGCGAGGTCCGCGGTTGCATTCCGAGAAGGAGTCGCGCTGTCGCTCCTTTCCTGCCGTTGGCGATTATGTCGACGGATGCTTCGCCTTTGAAAGTACGCTGGTTCGCGCCTCCCCGCCGTGTCGCGCAATTTTCGCCAGCCGTTGCGTCGCTCGAGCGAGATGACGCACGCCTACCTGCCTCGTACCTCTCACCGTCGACCGATTTAACTCGTCGCAGCATCCGACTTCTTCCCTCCGGCTTGCCATCATCTCCCTCGAGATCGTCTTCGCCGGTCCGTTCCCCTCCCGCGGCGACCTTAACAGATTTTTCACGTATTTATAGGCACTTCGACACGTTCCGCGTCTGACCGTCGATTGTTTCGTCTGTGACCGCGGTGGTCATCGGTGACTAAGACGCCTTCGGTGTTCACAATCGTGAAAGTCGTGCAATCATCGTCAGCCAACGAATCTCGAGTCTCCTGCGAACGCTTCAGCTTTAACTGCTCTTCTGCAATTTTTTTTTACGAAAATTTTTCTTTGGGTTTATTTTATAGGGTTTTCTTATTTTTTTTTTTACGGTGAAAGTTAATATCCCAAAAAGGAATATGGCTGGTCATGGGGATAGCGGCAGTTTGGATAATTTTTTGTACAAGGTAACAAAACGCAATAATTACGGTTATTTTATATGTTTTTATCGACATCGCATATGATACCAAAATTTTTCTTTGGGTTTATTTTATAGGGTTTTATTATTTTTTTTACGGTGATAGTTAATATACCAAGAAAGACATATGGACCATCGGAAATAAAAAATTCAGAAAGATTATTGTTTTGTGGATGTGTCGCTATCGTAGGTAGCAAAAATCGTCTTTTTCCTTAGAAATTGTTTCAAAAAGGTAAGAAAATATTATTAAAAGTAAGTGATTCTGGTAGGAACGATAGCTACCGATGTTTAGGATAACATATCCGAATTTCAAAGCAATCGGTCGAATAAATTTTTTTCTAGCCTCGTGACCGATATCGAAAATGACGCTTCGAGTAAAACGCACTTAAAGCTTTACAAACGGACAAAGCGCTCTTACGGCGCACTTTCGACTTCTTTACTACTTTGAATTTTTCTAAATTGGTCTAAAATTTTTACGATATATTCTCAGTATACTTTACTTCCAAAATATATAAAAAAAAATCGATTTCTTGAAGCTGTCACAGGAGGCTACCCCCAATCATCGTTAGCCAACGAATCTCGAGTAAAGTGGCTAATTAACAATTATATTTCGAAAATACTTCGACCTTTTGATTCTTCGTTATTTTTTGTCTCTTTGGTAACGATAAAAAGCCAGCGTTCAGGACACCTTCCGAACTCCTCCAACTTCACGTTGTAAGTGAAACTCTACTTTAATTGTGCAATGGAATTGCAATACGTACGATCATCGGAAAGACATTTACAGTCGCAGCCAATTGTCAAGAGCTTAGTTTACGACCTCGTTATACCGTGGCTTTTAACGTAGCTGTAATTCACGTAGCGATTCACCGTCGTTGAATCATTTGGTCGTTCGAGTAGTTCTTGCATTCTCCGGATCATTTTCTAGAATGGTGCGCAATGGACGCGAGCCACGAGACGTTCCACTGCGTACTTTTCGAACACCTCGTAAAACGGCACTAACGTGTCTCTTCTTATTAAAAATTAATCGACCTAGGGTAATCTTTGTACTTTCGGAATGGTGTGCTAGTTCGAAGGAAAAAATGAAAATTATAATTACGCGCCACGATGGAAACCTTGCCGGAGAATTATTCGATGAACAAATTGGAAATGTTCAGATGTATTTGGATTGCCCATCAATGTTTCATACACGCATACGTTACATATGTATATCGCGTGCGTCGGCTAAATACGTACGTACTTTCGCTGCTTTTTAAAACGCGAAATGATCAAGACGTCGTTCGAATAGCGATGAAAAATAATAATTTGTTAAATATAATTTTATGCAACGGATACGTTTATATGTTACATGTTTACACGTTTAACGAATGGATTTATATGAATTTTATGTAACGAATAATTTATATACTTAAATGCATCGAGTATGAAATATGCAAACGAAACTTGCAAATGTACTCGGTTTTATTTGCATATATATCTTTCTTTTTTTTTTTTTGGAAAATCGAAACATTTTTTTACTTTTACGAACACTTTTCGTTCTATCGATAATAACGATATTAAACGCTGCATGGAATAACCTAGAAAATTGTATCATCGAGTTATCTACTCGAGGGAGAAAGAAGGAAGAAAAAGATGTAAGGCTGCTCGTATATTTCCCATCTTTTACGCAACATTTAATTCTTATGGACAGTTTCACGAGCACGAGCTCGGTATGCGAGACAAATGGATTAATGAATCAAGGAATCCCCGTGATCGATACGTACTTTAAAGTGCCGATCTACGATATCTCTCGTAAATCTCGTAGCATCGTAAGCGTGATTTACCCTTTTATGGAAAATGATAGGTCAAAATGGTCGCTGCGCTAAAAATCGTTTCATAGTTTTTCACAGAGCAGTTCATAAGTACGATACCATTTATTTCCAGCAACGTAATTACGACGAATTCTTTCAGAAAGGAGAAGAGATCGAGTACCTCGTCTTTATCGTACTCGCGGAAGATTTTTCCATTTTATAACTTTATACAAGTCGAAATCATTGCGTTAAACGAGCGTTAAGCGATGCGCCGTCGCTCCGATTTGGCCGGCATGTCGTTTTAACGATCGTAAAAATTAACGATGCAAATCGTAACGGCGAAGATCCGTCTGATAGAGATAAAAAATTTGTAGCACGCTACGATAATGACGGAACAAAAGAGGCGCAAAATCGTAACGATCCATTCTGAAAACTTTATATCCCGCTTTCTTAATCGTTTACTTAGGAATTTTACACGCGATTCGATCCTACGTGTAATGCGTGTGTAAAACACGCGAACGGTCCGTGTAGAAGTACGTAAAATTCGATTATCCTTTAAATTTGTTGTGTGAAATGTTTCCTAATGTTCGTACGTTTTTTAACGGTTCGTTTTTCATCGTTATTTCGTCTGATTGTCATTTCGGATGGATTATAATATCCGGATGCTCGTTATTATATTTTAAGAGATTATTTCAAGTTCAGATTATTTAATAAAATTTTTCTCGAATACGGCAGGTACGAATATTTCTTTTAATTTTAACGAATTAATCTTAAATTACGTCGGTAATAGAATATGGTACAGAGAGAACATTCTAACGTATACGGTGAAGAAGGAGACAGGAAAATCCAAGAATTTATTGGTTGGCTCACGCGCTTCGAATTTCAAATTCAACGACGGAATCGAACCTAATCCTGACTAACGCGGAGGTCTCCTTTAAATTTTAACATCGATCTACTTGATTGCGATATTATTAATCATCTTAATATTCCCATATTCTTTTATTATTTATTCAAATACGGATAATTCCATTAGATATATACTTAAAGTCACGTAGTTATTGATATTCAAACAAGATCGACGAATAAACTTAATTGTATGATTATTATTAAAACATTTTCATTACTTGTTTAATTTTGAAGTGACCAGAGTGTTATTAAAATCAGGTTTTCCAACATCGAACTCGTAATGTTCGCGATATTGTCGCTTATCTTCTTAGTTAATTCTTTTTGATATTTTTCAATCCATTTTGGAATATTTTTGATAGTCTTTTACATTCTTTCTTCTTATATTCATGCACCATACTTCTCCACCATACGCACCATATTATAAAATCCAGTTATGTTGAAATAAAAAACAAAATACACATTAACACAACAACGAACAAATTGTGATATAATTAATTTAAATACGTTAATATATATTTTTTTAGGTAGAAACAACAGAATATATCGTTATATTTTATTGTAGGTTTCTTCTTTTTGACTATTTTAGAATGTAAATAACTGTTCGAGAATATGGATTAAATATGTATATCGATTAAATTGTATATGACTCGATATATGTATATTCTCTATCTAGCTACGTTTCGATCCATTAATTCATAAATTAATTCTATCGCCATTTTGGCGATGCACTAATTGCGAAGGTAAATCAAATACACACACCCACACACGATATTAATGACTTATAGATAATATAAGAATGCGTAAAATAACATAATAATAATTTTTGTAGTATAATAAAAATGTTTATGAATAGAAGAAAAATAGACGGCTAGCTCCAAAAAAGAACCAAGGAAACTCTTCCCTTCAGTGACTTTGGGCACTACCCGAGTTTCTTCCTCCTCTTCGCGTGCAATAATCTTCAGCGCAATTTGTCGAGTTACACCAGGGTCAGTGTTTACAACATGGATCATTCACTTTACTAAGAGACTTTGAAAATAACGTTCCTTTCGCGTTATCACGACATTGTGCTCGGATTACCAGATCGACCCCGGGTCAACCCATGTTCACAGGCCACTTCAAGATGAAGGTCGGAGCCACCTATCTCGATTGAGGAATTTTCAACACAGCAGGGACATAGTTATCGTGGATAACTAGCAAGCAATTCTCGAAATACGTTTTGTCCTACGTTAACAGTTTTTCCTACGTCGCGAACAACGACTTCTACATTTCTTAGAAGTCTAGGGTACTTCCCAGCAGGGAACGGCTGACTTTCGCTGCGGTCACGGTCAGAGGCCTACCCCCTAGTTGGCCAAGGATAGCGCTAGGGCTGCCGGCTGTGCCGACAGCGAGCGACAGAGACGGAGCTAGCGAAACTTTATCCTGGAACCTATCTTCCAGGGACTGCTTTGCACGTGGCGTTGCTATTTTCCCGCTATTGTGTCCTTCCTGACCGTTCGGTAAGGAAGGAGGGTTCCCTATCCGCAGTCGTGCGTGTAACAATGTCGTGTTGCGACGTATACGAGATCTTAGAAAAAAAGGAAGGACGTAATTCTATCCGCAGCTTTGCTAAAATACCTAACGTCTTCTTCCACGCTTTTCCAATTTTTGTGCAAATCCAAAGTCGTTAATAATCCTGTGGATGTTCTTTGATATGAAAATGCATGTTTCTTTGCTCCATGTACGACAATTTAACCCATTGACTGCCACGG